>PDHP01000010.1:0-244266 GCA_003339455.1 Ophiocordyceps camponoti-leonardi (nom. inval.) | reverse complement strand
GCGACATTGTGTAGAGGAGAAGGAAGTGGTGATGAAAGGGGAGGGGCGAGGGAGGGGGGGGGAGGGTAGAAAAGAGAGGGAGAGAGAAAGAGAGAGAGAAAAAGGAGGGAGTAGAGAAAAGAAAACCTAACCTAGTATACTAATATAAAGGCGGTAAGGCATAGTAGAAAAAGGGGTATAAAAACCTCGATCGCTCCTCCCTCCTCCTTTTCTTCCTTCTTCCTTTATTAATATTACTTTAGTAAATACTTTTTACCCCTTCCTATATAAAAGAGAAAAGGTAGTTATAAGGGCGGTAGGAGAGGGAATAGTAGAAGAATACGTAATTAACGAGTACCCTATAGCTAATTTAGCCCCTACTCCTACTATATACGCTTAGCCGGTAGAACCTAATAAACTATATAATATCCCTTATAGCCTATATATCCTATAATTAATTAAAAGGGGCTTTTTTTATTAGGATTAAAAGAGTAAGTAAATAGTAATAAAAAGAGGGGCGAATAGAGTCTAGGTAAAGAGTAAGCGATTATAGCTAATAAGGGGTAAATACTTAATCGTCTACTTATTATTATTACGCTATAGCGTATAGGCGTTATACTTAGGTAAGAGTCGATTAGAAAAGTAGGTAGAGGGTAAAAAAGGTATTAACGAATAATAGTTAATATTACCTATATTAGCCTAAAAAGTAATAGAATTAACGGTTTTTATTAAACGGAGTAAATCCCCGAATATAGCGAAGGTAAATAGTACGAGTATAGTCTAAATAGAAGGAGTTAATAAAGTAATAGTTTTAAAAGCTCTTTAGGGAGTTATAATAAATCGTAAAGGAGGAGTAGGATAGGGCTATATAACCTTAGTTATTACTTATATAAGCGCTTATTAACCCGCTTAAGCCTATAGTTTTTACCCCGTTAATAGTAATAATAATAATAATAATAATAAGGAATACGCTTATAGGGCTAGTATAAAATAGCGGATTTATAAAGCTAATCCCTATACTAAATATAAGCTACCTAAATTAGCTAAACTACCTATAGCCCTAGGAAGTACTTAACCTATTACTATATATTACCCCTACCTAAAATAGTAGAGTTATTAATTAGTAGATTCTTAGCCTTATAAAGTATATAATATATTTACTCGACTAGATTAATAAGTAGCTAAAGAAATAGGTAAAGGCGGATAAGGAGCAGTCGAAGAGTAATCGGTAGACGGTAGAGCGGATTAAAACCCGCCTTTAGTAGATTAAGAAAAGGGTAAACTAGGTAGTACTCTAGATAATAAGTAGTAATATACTCTTAGCGTATATACTTAACGATAATAAGATTTCCGACTAGGAGCTTAATATCGATAAATATACGCTATATTACCCCCTATTCGAAGATAAGCTAGAGTCTACGTATTAGGTAATTAAAAGGCTATACGAGAATATAAAAGGGGACCTTAGTATCCTTAAGGATACTATAGAGTATAAGGAATAGGCTAAAAGGTAAAAGAATACTAAGGGGCCTATAGAAGAATAATAGGAGGAAGGTAAAAAGGAAAGGGGAGGGGGTAAGGGAAAAGGATATAGTATAAGGGAGTCGGAGTAAAAGGTAATAGTAAAAAGGGGTAGGATAAAGAATAAAATAGCGGTAATAAAAGGAGGCGGTAGAACTCCGCCTATAATACCCTTAGGAAAGGGATAAAAGGAAGAAAAAAGGCTAACGAAGAAGTAGAAGATAGTAGGCGAGAAAACGGGAGTAAAAACGCTAAAAAGGGGGTATAAACGCCCCCCGAAGAAAGGCTAATATAAAGGATTATATAATAGCTAAAATAATAGTTAAAGGGTAAAAAGGGTTAAATAATAAAAAGGGGATAAATAATAATAGAAAAAATAATAATAAATTAAAATAATACTAGAGTTTACTATACTTATAAGTCTAAAATAAGGTCGAATTAGTATAATCGATATAGGGAAGAGAATTACCTAATAAGGAGGCTAGTATAGGATTTATACTAGAGTACCTAAATAAGGTCTACTTAGTCCCTTAGGGGGGCGATTAGAGTACGAGGAAGGAGAGAGTAGTATAAGATAATAAAACGATAGCGGAGGAAAATATATTCGGCTATCTTATCCTCGCCTAAGCTATAAGGGTAAAAAGGTAATAGTATAAAGGGAATATAGTAAGTAAAAAGAAACTTATTAAGTTTAATCTTATTAGTATAAAGCTAAGTAAAAAGGCTATTAAGGAACTTCGGAAAAGAAGTATACTTTATAAGGAGGATACCTAAACGAAAATAAGGGGGTATATTAATAGTATAATTATAGGATTACCTATACTATTTAAAGTATTATTCCTTAGCCTCCTAACGAGTATACTATTTATCCTAAAAGTAAAGGTTTAATAGTTAATAGGATTATAAGCTAATAGCTCTAGAACCTACCTAGGAGGTAAGGGCTTATTATACGTCCTTAAGGGTAACGTAAGGGGCGGCTAGGGGGCGGCTATAATAAGGGCGGAGTTAATAGGTAACCCGACTAGTAACTAAATAGACTATAATAATAAAACCGCGGGATTTAAAAAGCTAGTAAGTACGAGTAGAATAGTAGATTAAGTAAATATTAAAAGGGGGGATATATACTTCGATTTTTATATAATAGCTAGGTATAGCCTAGTAGGCCTTAGTAATAGTACGAAGGTAGTAGGCTTAAACCTTTATAAGCTCTTTAATTATAGGATTAAAGGGTTTACCCCTAGCTAGGGTAGGGGGGATAAAGTAAAAAGAACTATAGGTAATAATAGTATAAATAACCTTAGTATATACCTCCTTAATATAGGGGAGGGTAAAGCCCTAAGTAGAAGTAATAAGGCTAATAAGTATAAGCTATTATTTTTATAGCTTTTACTAAAGGCGCTAAAAGTAGGCTTTCTACCGGAGCTTCTAGTAAATCTAAACGCTAAGTATACGGGCTTCCTAGGTAAGGGCGATTAATATTCTATTAAGGACTAATAAAAAGGTATCCGCCTAATAAGCTTTAGTAAAGTAGAAGAGTTCGCTTTTTAGGGGTTAAAAGGATATTTTATACTTTTTAGCCTAATCCTAATAAATAGCCTAGGCTTAAATAAGCTAAGCTCGGACCTAAGCTAGGGTCTAGTTAGTACTAATAATATTCGTATTATCGGTAAAACCTATAGGGATAACCCTAGTAACCTTCTTTAAATAGTAGTAATAAGAGGAAATATATAGGATAAAAAGTATAAGTAATAAAGGGGACCCTTAGAATACCCCCTTTAGGATAGAAATAGGGTCCGAAAGAATACTATTAATACGTAAATAGGATAACCGGTTTATAAAGTAGGAGTAAAAGAGGGCTAAGATCTAAGGAGGGAATCTAAGGTAATTAAGAGTCTAAATAAGCTTATAATACGAAACGTAGTCGAAGGCTCCTATTATATCGAGTATTAGTAAGGAAACTAAGCCTTAGAGGCTTTATATTATCCGAATAGTTTTAGTAAGGAGAAAAAGAGTACTATTTATAAACCTACTAGGGCGGTTACCTATTTACCTAAAAGGTAGAATACCCTAGAGCTTTATAACCGTAGAAATACGCTTTACGAGGATTATCTCGAGAACCTTACTAATAGTATTAAGGAGGAAGATTAGTCGGTAGCTACCTAGAGTCCGGTAGACTTTAGGCGATTTACCCTATTTACGTAGGATAATAATATTAGAAACCTTAAAGGTAGTAGGAAAGTAAGCCTAGGAGATATAGCCTTAAAATAGCCTAATAAGTATTATAATAAGGGGGGGGTTATAGCCCTTAAAGAAGCTAACCGGGATCCTATTAGGTCCTATAGACTTTTATAATAAAATACTATAAAGCGCCTTATATACGTTAAAATCTATAATAACTAAAAAAATATTAAAAAAAGGGAATAGATTATTAAGGTTAAAAGGTAGGGGTATAATCGGAGGATAAGGAAAGAACTTATTGTTTAGAAATCGGACTTTCCTAACGAAATCGGATATTATAGGACTATTAGGAAAGGAGGCTAATAGAGGTATATAAGTAAGCTTAGGGGGAGCCTAATTATATAAATAGGCTTAATAAGTTATAGACTATATAGTATAAGGGTCTAAGGAGGCTAATACGAGGAAGCCCCTTTATATATCCCTTTTAGCTATATAAATAAACTTCTTAAGGGTTAATATTATATCCTAATAATCCTTCTAATAAGAGTTTATCGGGTTTACTCGCTAGTATTATTAGTTCCTTTTCGTAGACTTAATTATACTTATTACCTTAGAAGTCTACTAGGGGACTAATTAGAGTCTAAAGGTTCGAGGGTAATAGGGGATAATAATAGCTATTATAGCCTTTAATTCTCCGTAAAACTAGGCGATAAAGGAGTCGATTTCCTTAGGCGAAAAGGAGCGGATATAAAAAAGGAGAAGGCGGTTCTTAGCCTTTATAAGAAGAATATCTAGGTAAAAGGACTTTTATTAGTAGGAAGGCTTAAACTCTAATAGGAGAGCTATATAAAAGGAGGTAGCCTAGGGAATATAATTAGAATTATAAAGAATTAAGTTAAGGCTAAGGAAGGTAGGAAGGCTAAAAAAAGTAGCCTAAAAAAGGTTAATTATACTAATCTAGTAGTTATAAACCTCCTAAATAACCTCGTAAGGAGGAGTTAGGAGCTTAAAACTAAAGGAGGCTATAGTATTAAGGAGGGTTAAGATATAAGGTAAAGTATAATTATAAAAGTCCTATAATAGGTAATAAGAGTTAAAATCCCTAAGAATAATAGCTAGAGAATAAGCGGGGAATAACTAGGGTAGGAGAGGGATAAGTCTAGTAAAAATACTAAAAGGTAAGGAGTATAAAGAAAGAATATAGGGATTATTATAAAAGGAAACCTTAATAATATCCTCTAAGAGAACTAAGTCCTAGGACTTAATATTATATTATTTATAAATATAGATAAGTATACGGCTAAAGCCCTAAATAAGATAGTAAAGGGTAAGGCTAGGGAGTAGTAAATAGCTATATAAGTCGAGCTAGAACTCCTAAAAAACGATAATATTATAGCTAATAGCGAAGGAAAGGGTAAAATAAGTAAAGTAGTTTATACGCTAAATATTCTAAATAAGGGTTATAATCTTTATAATAATTATATCGAAAGTATAGAAAATAGCGATTATATAAAAAGGGTAAGCTAAGTATAGGATAAAATAGAGGATAATCCTCCCCTATTACCCTATTTACCCCTTCCCTCCTTAATACCTTTTATACTCCTACGGGGGGCGGTTACTCCCTAAGAGGAGGATAAGCCTTATAAGGCTAAAGCCCTATAAAGAGTAGGATTACCCTAGGTTATTAAAATACCTTATATTAAAGGTCTACCTTAAGGCGTAAGGCTAGGGGTTAAATCTTAAGAGGAAGTAAGAGTAATAGGGTTAAGAGGTTAAAAGCTAGCGAGATTAAGGTTTAGAGTATAATCGAGGTCCTTAAAGGAGCCTTAATAGGGTTATTTATATAGAAAAACCTATATAAAGCCTTTAGTATTAGTATAAGGGGATAAGTAATAAGTAGGCGACTAGACTATAAGTAGCTTTTAAAAGCGCTAAGGGTAGAATAGGTAGTTAGCCTTAGTCTTTTCCTACTATTAGTAGGAGATAGGGTAATCGTATACCTAAGTAGTATAAGTACTATCGTATAAAAGGTAGTACTAGGGTTAATCCCCCTTATTAACGGGGTAGGACCCCTTTTCTCTATCGTATAGGGCGGAACTATAGTAGCTATAGCGGGGGTTTTCCTAATAGTATTTAGAAATATAATTATACTAAAAGTAATTATAATATTATTTAGGGTATACTAATTTATCGTAAGGTTTATAATAAATAATCTCCGAGTCGATTATAAGGCTATTCGTATAGAGTTAGTTTATATTAATTATACTATTAATACCGAGAATAAGGTTTATCTAGGGGGTAATACCTTATAAGCCCTTATATGGTTTTATAGCCCTAAAGCGAGTAATATTAATACGGTTAATAGTATAAAAAGCGGCGAGGAGAGTATTATAATCCCGAAAAGCGGACTCTATATAAACGCCTTTAATAATAACGGCGAAAGTCTAGCGTATACGTATTATTTTTATACTAAATACTTACTAAATCTAGTTATCCTAGTCTATAAAACTCTTCTTTTTAGCGTTAAAAGTAAGGATAATATTATTATTCGGGAAGTATCGGGCTATAACTATAGCTAGTATACCTATTACTTCGTTCGCCTTAACGATAAGGGCGGGAAAGGGTAGGGATAGGATCCTATTTATAATAGGAATATCCTTTAAGGAAACGAGGACCTTATAGTCGTATTAAGTAGGGACTAGGTAAACCCCTATTAGGGCGTTAATAATAGGTTCCCTAGTAGTAGTAAGAATAAAGGCCTAAGATAGCTAGCCGGAGGGGGCGGACTTCGTCTAGAGTACGGATATAATAGCTTTCTTTATAGTCTTTTAAATAGCCCTAGTAAATAATATAGAAAGGGGCGTAGAGTCCGCTAGAGGAATAATAGAACTCTAGGAGTAAAGTTTTTCGGTAAAGGAATTAATAATAGTCTATATAGCGCGAAAGCTATCCTATAAGACTACCTAGGTAAGTTTATTAAAAGCGGACTTTAGGAGGGGATTAGTCGGAGCCTAAAGCGTATTTACGAAAGGGTTATTAGAGGATAAAGTAATATTAAAGGAAGGCGAACCCGTTAGCTAGTTCTAGTAGGATTATTAGAGTCCGAGGGTTCCCCTATCGAGGTTTATACCTCTACCCGGGTCCCCCTCGAAGGCCTTACCTAATAGCTCTGCGTACGGGGCTATCCTCCTAGAGGAAGGAGGCGTATAGAAGAAGCTATAGAGATAGGTTATTAGTCGTATCGAATGGACTAATAATAAGCTCCTTTTTATCGTATCGCGATATTATAATTAATTCGCTTAGTATAATATTAAGAGTATAGTACGTATTTATAAACTAGAGAACCTTATTATTAAGGAGGTTATATATTTTACTAGTAAAGTTCTACTCTTTATTCTAGAGCTTAGTAAAGCTAATAGCTTTAGAAGTATTAATTTATATAGATTATACGGATATAGGCGGGAGGTTATAGCTAAAATTATAATTATTATTATACTACTTATTATTAAGTTTAATAAGTATAAATCCGGGGTTATAATCGAATTTAATAGTACTTTTTACTAGTATATAGCGCTTCGGGGTAAATAGTATTTATACTTACTTCGGTAAACTCGCTAAGGTTAGTCTATTAGGCTATAGTAGTCTCCTTATAGGGTCGTATCTAAGGGTAAGTAAATATCCTAAATATCCTCGGGTCTTATAATCGTACTACTACCTCTATTATTCCTTAAGTATACTATTATAAATAGGGTCCTTAGAATCGGTAATCTAGGTATATTAGTACGTTTTATTAAGTATAGGGAGTATTATTATTAGTACGAGGGGTTATAGTAAAGGTAATAAGGATTATAGTACCTCGTAAAGCTCCGTCTATTTAAAGAAACGCTATTAACAAAAATAAGCGTTATAATTAGGGGATAAGTTTATTATAAAAAGCTCTTATTTATTCTATTATAATAGCCTTTTAGCTTACTATAATTATACGAAAGAGGGGATAATATAATTCCGCTAAAGTCCTATATAAATACTATAATACCTAAAAAAACTATAAAGGGTACGATAGAGTTCGATATTTATATTCTTAAAGGCTAACGTATCCTAGCCCTTAAAATCGTATATATACGTCTTCTAGAGGAGGGCCTCGTCTTCTTTTATCCTCCTACTATTATTATATTTATAAAGCTATCCTAGGATAAACGAGTTAAGTTCCCTAGGATTTATTATCTTCGGGTTAAGGTTATTTTTAAAGATAGCTTATTTATCGAACTCCGCGATTATTAGGTTAATCTTAAAGTACTATAATATATCCTCTACTATTAAACTTATCCGATCGTAGAATAATATCGTATTAAATATCTTACTCTTTATTATACTCCTTAGTACTAGTCCTACTTCTTCCTATATTATAATAATAGTATTAATAGGAGAAAACCTATTTATTAAAGCTCCTAGTCTATTTATAATTAATTATACGGGGAGTATAATTATTGTATATAGCCTATTCTATTCTAATAGTATAGGTTTATACGTTATTAGACTATTCTAATAGTAGACTTATAGCCTTTTACTAAAATAGGGGAGGCGAGTATAGTATTATATACCTAGATAAAGTCTTTCCTCTTTACTATTCTACTACTCTATACCGATAAAAAGACTAATTAGTATTAGAAGTCTCTTATAGACTAATTATTAGATTATATAATTACGTATATTATAAGTAGTAATATTTATATCTAGAATACAAGAGTATATACTAGCTATTTATATACGCCGTAGGGCTAGGGTCCGCTACCCTAGGAGCGGGATCGCCCTAGGAGCGGGATCCGCGGAACCCCTACGGGGTCCGCGGCCTCCTATAAAGCGGAGCGTGCCTTTAGCCTACGACTATATTTATAATTACTATTACCCTAGAGCCTATAGTAGTCTATACCCTCGAGAAATACTCTTTATAAGTATTCTAAGGTATTATCCCTAATACTAGAATAGTATAGAATTCGACTATAAATAAACCTTAGTTCTTAGCCTTATAAAGAGAATAACCTAATATATGTTTTAATAAGATAACCCGAGGTATTATAAAAATATTCTTTAGTAATAAGCCCCCGATTACCTCTTTTAAATTAGTATAGCTTAAGACCCCTATTAATAGGATTAAATTTTATATTCTTAAAACTAAAACCCTATTTCTTATATATCTCTAGGATATATAATACCTTAAATACTATTTTAATATCCTATAGGGTTATATAGTACTTTAAAACGGTAATAAGGTACCCGTAGTCTTTTACTAAGGGTATTCTTAATTCTTCTTAAGTTATTATTAGCTTAGTATAACCGTTTTCCTTATTAATATTAAGATATACTAATTTTACTAATATTTTAGGTATTTATTAGTCTAATACCTATATAATATTCTAAATAATACTAGCTATAAGGTCTTATATAAGGCTTTAAAAAAGATCTATAAAGTATACTACTATTATTAAGTTAAAGGCTTAGTACTATACTATTTTAAGTTCTCCCTATATAATAATTATAACTTTAATTATAAGGTTATTATAAATATCCTTTACTTAGATAAATATAATATTCTTTACCTTATAAATACTATTACCTTCTTTTAAATAGTATAATTCCTTAAAAATAACTCGGTAGAATAAGTATAATAGGCCTTTAAAGTATATTAAATTAATATATACCTTAGACCTCTAGACTTCCTCGTATATAATATAGGGATTTACTTTACTATATAAGACTTTTAGGCTAAGGTATAATTATATAGGATTACTTATTAATAAGTACTTATTAAAGCCTACTAGAGTATTAATAAGGTTAAATAATATTATAATCCTTTTTAATATATATATAAGATCCTTTAGGATAAGATAAAAGGAGTCTCCTAGGAGAATATACTATAAGTAATCGTTAAAGCGATTAATAATACTACTAGCCTAAACGGACTCGTATTAACCCTCCTTATTTTTAGTACGTATTCTAGGCTTATAATAAACTCGGTATCCTTATAGTCTATAATAAAACGTATATATACTATTATAAAAGTACTAAAAATAGTATAAAGCGTTATTATATTATATAAGGTTATTATTATACTATAATTAGGAGATATAAATACTATAGTACTCCTCCTAATATAATTATACCTTAGTTTCCTAGTACTCGTATATTAAGAGAAAAAGGGCTAGTATAGGCCTTATTATATTCTCTAAATAAATAGTAAAAAAGTACTCTTTAAGATATTATAAAGCTCGAGTTCTTTTAGGGTTATATATATAAAGCCCTATTTTAAGACTTACCCTAAAGATAAGAACCCCGCTTTACCTACTAATATAAATACGACTCTTATACGTATAAATCCGGCTCCTACTTTTATATATATATAATTCCTATAAAAGCTTATTATTATAATTCTATATTAACCTTCTTCGGATTCGGAGCCCCCCGTTATTATATTTATAATAGAATATAAGAAAGTAGCTATAGAGCTTTACCTCTGCTTTTATAATAATAACTAGATTATAACTCCTAATAGCCCCTTTAAAAAATCTAATAATATTAAGATTATTATTCTTTTAAATACTAGAATTCTTATACTAATTACCCTTACTAAGGATAATTACTCTATTTATATTTTTTATACGTATTTAATTTACGAAATTAAGAGTATTAGTACTAATAAACTATACGAGAAATTATATCTTATTATCTAAGGCTATAATAACTATAAGAAAGAGCTTTTATTAACTTAATTACCTATAATCTAATAAAGTAGTTAATAATTCCTTTTTACTTTTATATTATTATTTTATCGGATAGGAATAACCCTTATATTTAAGGATATTATATAAATATATTTATAATTAAAAACCCCCTTATAATACTATATTATTGCTAAACTACCCTATAAGCTTAAGAAGAAGTTTCCTAAGGGGATACTTTTATAAATTATTAAGCCATTATATAGTATTATAAAAGCTAGAGTATACTAGTTTAAAATATACTAGGGATATTTTTATAAGAACCTTTAAATAACCCTATTATATTACTTATACCTTCTAGTTATAATAAAGGATAAAACGGGTATTATAGGGTATTTTACGATTTATACTCTATAAATAAATAATATTAGGTTTATTATAATAATAGACTTCCTTATAATAAAGAAGGCGGAATTAGGTAAGGCTAATATAATAGCTAAACCTAGAAAAGCCTTATATAAAGGTTAATAGGAGGACTTTAATAGCTATTAAATCTAATTCCTTAATAATAATATACTCCTTATTAGCTAGAAGGGATAAGGAGAAAAGCTTATTATTATTAACCCTAATAATAAAAATATAATAATAGGCTATATTCGTTAATATGCTTATAATACTTATATTATAAGTATTTACTAGTCTAAAACTACCTATAATCTTTTTATTATAGTATAAGTATAGGAGCTAGCCTTTATTAATTTTAAAGCGCTAAATTAATATATTAAATAGTAAATAGAGTATCCGATTTATAGCCTAATATATATCCTATTAAACCTTATATATACTAAAGTCTTTATTTTTTCGGATAGCTTATTTACGAATAATAGGGACCTAAGTTCATAGATTAAGTACCTTATTATTCTTATAAAGGAGGAGAGGATTAATATAACTAATAATAGCTATTTTATAATATAAGAAAACGTATTATATTAGAGTTCTACTAAGTATAAGAGAATTACGAAAAGTATTTTAGCTTTTAAAATTTATAATCTTATAGCTAGCTTTAATACTAGCTTTACTTTATACTATAACCTTATTTATATTACTTTTTATTTATACCTTCTATTATTATTAATTATTATTTATATAGACTCGTATTTATTATACGAGTACTTAGTTAAAATAAGTATAATAATAGAAAAACGGCTAATAATTAATCTATTAGCCCTATAGTAATTATATAAGAGGAGGAAGATAAAGGAGGTTTATTAGATTAATAGTTATAATAACCCTATTAATACCTTAATAAAGGCTATAATAAATAATACGCTATACTATTTAATCGATAATAGGCGTTTAAATATTCGGGTTAAGGGTTAGGTTAATCGTATAAAGAAGGGAAAAGGAGGGTAGAAGGGAGCGGATTATAGCGAGAAAGAGAGTCTAGTATAAATATAATTATAGGCTAAAGGTATACTCCGCTCTATAGAAGGCCGCGGACCCTATAGGGGTTCTATAAATCCCGCTCCTAGGGTAGTAGGCCCTAGCCCTATAGTACGTATAAATAGGTAGTATATACTCTTGTATTCTAAATATAATAATTACTACTTATAATATACGTAATTACTTAATAAAGCTATTAGTTTATAAGAGACCTCCGATAAGTCTAGTCTTAGAACTCTCCCTATATTTAGCCCCTTAGTATAAAGAAAGGTATATAAAAAGTATATTAATTTTACTTAAGAGAATAATAATAAGTATAATAGTATTTTTTTAAAATAGTATAAAATATATTATTATACTAAAGTATTTTTACTCCTTTTATATTAATTTTATAAAGTATATTTTTACCCTTTTCTTACTCTTTTTTTATTATAGTCTAGTAGGATTAGGAGTAATCTAATATTATTTTAACTTATATAATTAATTCTTACTTACTTTTACTTCGATATTTATATTATAAAAAGAAGGTTTTTCCTTTATATACCTAGTTTTTTTCTTTACTACTTGTTAAATAGCTTTTTAAATACTATATAAGATTATTAATAGTATTAGAATTTATATAATAATTTTAATCTTCTTTAAAATCCTAAATATAAAAAAATAGAAAATAAAAAGGATTTTTAAAATAAAGTATTTCTAAAAAATATTAAAAATATAAAAGAACTTATTTCTTTAAAAGTTTTATATATAAATAAATACTCTAGTAACTATACTAGAAACATGCCTTTTATACTATTAAGAAAAGGATTCTAGAATATCTCTAGTTTCTAGTAAACGTATTCCAGAATCCCGAGTTTTGATATTTAATATTTCCGTCGAGGATGTTCAAGACACTCTTCCAAACTTGAGCGGGTTGTTGACTAGCGTCAACACCCTTCCAAATGCCCGTCTGCCGATAATACTCGACCACGGGGGCCGTTTGCTTGTGGTACGTGGTCAATCGCTTTTTCAATGCTTCGGCAGTGTCGTCACTGCGCTGAACCAGAGGTTCTCCAGTAACGTCATCTTTCATCGGTTGCCTAGGCGGGTTAAATGAGCTATGATACGAACGACCCGAGGCCGGGTGTACCAATCGTCCAGTAATGCGAGCGACCAGGAGGGAGTCATCAATTTGCAGCTCGACAGCGTGTTGTAGCTTTTGACTGCGTTCTTTCAACATGCGATCGAGCCCTTCAGCTTGCGGCACGGTGCGCGGGAAGCCATCCAGAATAAAGCTGCCGTTATTCAGGTGTGAGCGAGATATCTCTAGTCAAAGGAAACTGCAGAGGATGACCGACCCGCCACGGCATTCCTTGTTATTGTCAAGTTCTTCCTTGATCATGCCAATGACTATGTCATCGCTAACAAGGCCCCCCTGATCCATGATCTTTTTCGCTTCGCGGCCCAGCGGAGTCTTCTTAGCAACTTGGGATCGTAACATATCGCCGGTTGCCTAACAAAAACCTCCATTTTAGAGAGATTTTTCAAGTGCAGTGCGCGGGAACTTGAGCTCACGGACCAGGTGACAGCAAGAGAAGCGCTGCTTAATCCTGGGAGCCTGTGTTCCTTTACCTGAGAGGAAGAATCAGTCTGAAAAAATAGCCTCGGGAGGAGTGAGTGCTACAGACCAGCTCCTGGAGGTCCTATGAGAATCATGCGAATTTCGTCTGCGGGACGCGAAGAGCCTGTGGCGCGCTGTTCGAGTTGCCTGATGCGCGAGTCAAGGCTTGTAATAACATCCTGGAGCTGCTTCAGCTCATCCTCAACGAAGCCCATGCCTGCCAGCCCGGGAAACGGCCACAAATCTACTGAGCAACAATCGTAATAACGTAAGGTTTTTGAGATGAAGACGATAGTTAATCGTGAGTCGTGAGTACTTAGGCCTCGGTGGGTTCCTCGCCTACCTACGCGCCCGGGGGTGTGTGTTTTAAACAGGGGTCTAAATATATTGCTTATTAAATAGTAGGTAAGTATAGTATATATAATAATTAAAGTAAAAGCATAGAGAAAGAAGAGGGGTTATATAAAATAAATTAAAGTAAATTATAGACCCCGTACCCCGTATAAAAGGTAGTAGGATTTACTCCTTTATTTTTTTTCTCTTTTTTAGCTTAGAATCTTTATTTAGAGTACTATAATATATTTCTTTATTATTATTAGTTATAATACTATTTTAAGCTTATTTTCCGCTTATAAGTATTTAATTAAATATATATCCCTTTTTTATATTTTATAAAAACAAAATATACTATATTAGACTAAGAATTAAATTTTAAACCCTAATATAAGTTTATTATTATAATTAAACCCTTATAACTAGTAAAGAAATCTATTATTCTAATAGACTTATTTTAAAACCTCCTTAGGATAAACTCTTAAGAGAAGAATTAAACTAAGACCCCTTACTTATCCTAAAAGGACTAGAGTAATTAAAATTAGACCTAGACCTAGACTTAGTCCTCTTACTCTTATTAGAAAACCTAGAATAAAATCTCTGAAAAATAACTTCCTTTTTATTAGCCTAGTTGGATATATATAATTATTTCTTACTTTAAGAACCTAAAGTAGGTTTTTAAGATATAATACTATTTTTATTATAAAGAGAAAAAACCGGGTAAGCCTAGGAGAAAACCCTCTTCTCCTTCTTATTCTATTTATACTAGGGTATAATAGCTATCTATAGAATAATAAATCGGATTTATTAGTAGTTTATTCTAAATTTATCTTATATATATATAGTTATTAGCTAATTATTAGACTTAATATACTAAAGGGTTATTATATATATAGTCTTTAAATAGTTATTATATATAATTATACTTATATTAGTATAAAAAAGGTATTTAGGGGATAGCCGGTTTAAATTTATATTAATATATTAACCCCGGGCTTTAGCCCCCCGGGGGAGCCTACCGTAAATAGGGTTATTATTTCTATCTTATACTAACCGACTCTTTGAATCTAGATTATTATTAATCCTTGTTTATTATTTCTACTAGAAAGTATAATAAACAACCCTGTATTCTATATTAAAAAAGGCTAAAAAAACCAAAATAAAATTAAAAACTAGGATAAAAACTACCCTTATAATACAATATAATTATACTAGGCTAAGTAGTTTATAAGCGTTAGAAGAATAGTATTAATTATAGGAAAAGTTAAAAAGACTTAGCCTATTATACCCTCCGCTAGATTTAAACTAGCTATACTACTTATTATTCTATAATACTATTATTCTAATTAGGTAATTTCTTTTACTTTATAAACTATATTATTTTACCCTTATATAATAGCTTTATTAGGATAATATAATACTAATTTTTCTATTCTAACCCTACTTAATAAGGGTATATACTATTAATAATTATAAAGATAATAGTATTATTATCTACTTATAGCCGTAATTATACCTCTTCTTCCTAAGGCGATTATAATTATACTTTATACTATAGTTAAGTACTATTAAAGTAAGGGGCTTTAGTTTTTATTCCGCCTCCTTAGGCTTAAGGTTATTACTTACGGTACTAGGCGCTATAGGCCCCTTAATAAGCCCTATTCCGCTATTACCCTCTTTCTACCCCGAATTATTATCTTCTACCGTATTATTCTTAATAACTAAGCTTATAAGCTTCCTCTTTCTAGCCTAGTTTAGGAGAGGAGTTATTCTATTATAGCCTAGCCTATATTTTAAAAAATAAAAAATCTTTATAGACTTAAAGGTACTAAGTTTAGCTATACTAGTATTATTTTTAATATTTTTAAGGAAATTAACTATACGCTAGAATTACTCTTTTATATTATTAACTCTATTTAGTATTTATCTTATAATATTTAGGGTTTAGGTATTATATAATTACTATTCCTAGGTTTAAGCCCGAATTATTATTATAATTACTTTATTACTAAATAACCCTATTTATTTTATTTATTTATTTAAATCTACTCTAGGGGCCGTAAAGGGCTTCTAGAACCTTACTATTATACTAAGTAGGAAAAATCCCTAGAAGGGGTAAAACCCCCTAATAGTAGGGCAAAAGTAGGGCCCTAGGCCCCCTAGAGGGGAACTATAGGGTAGGGGAAAACGAACGTATAGTAGGATAAGCCGTTTATTTAGGTAGTCTTATAGATTATATAAGAAAAGAAAGGAGGGGGGGGGGGGGTAAGAGAGTAATAGGAGGGGAAAGAGGGGAGGGAGGGGGCGGAGAAATAAAAACCCGATCCAGGAGTTAACGTAAGTAAAAGCGGTAAGGTACGGTAGAAAAGGGGGTATAAAAACCTCGACTACTCCTTTTTCCTCTTTCTCTTTTATCTTCCTTTATTATTATTATTTCTATAAGTACTTTCTACCTTATTTATTATAAAAGAAGGTAGTTATAAAAATAGTAAGAGGAATAGCGCTAGAGGAATATATAATTAACGAGTACCCTATAATTAACTTATCCCCTATTATATATACTTAGTTAATAAAGCCTAATAAACTATATAATATCCCCTATAGCCTTTATATCTTACGCCTAATCGAGTAAGGCTTTTTTTATTAGGATTAAAAGAATAAGTAAATAATAAAGGAAGGGTAACTAGAGTATAGTAAAAGGGCGAGGAGCTAGGGCTAATAAAGGAGTAAGTACCCGATTAACTAACTATTATTATTATATTATAAAACGCTAAGGATATAAAAAGGTAAAGACTAGTTTAGGAAGAGGGAGTAGAGCGGGTAAGGAGTAAGAGAAATACTAATAGGTAGTACTTAATAATTCTAAAGCTAGCCTAGAAAATAGTAGAATTAATAGCTTTTATTAAATAAAAAGGGGTAAAAAACTCTATTAAGGTAAATAGAGTAAGTAGGGTTTATTTAGGGGGAGTTAATAATATAATAATTTTAAAGGCTTATACGGGAGCTATATAAGATTATAAAATTAGAGTAGGATAAGGGTATATACCCTTAATTATTATTTATATAGGCGATTATTAACCTAATTACTAATATAATTACCCTAATAATAATAATAATAATAACTATAATAATAATAAGTATAATTATAAGGCTAGTATAAAATAATAGGTTTATAAGACTAATCCCCGCCTCTAATACTAAATACCCCAATTAGCCGAATTACTTCTACCCCTTAAATATACTCTTAGCGCTCCCTTTACTACCCTATATTACTCTTATTAAGGATAATAGGATTATCGACTAATAGATTCTTAGCCTTATTAAATATATAGTATATTCCTTTAATTAGATTAATAAGTAGTTAAAAAAGTAGGTAAAGGTAAACGAGGAGTAATTAAAAAGTAATAAGTAAATAGTAAAACGGATTAAAACTTACTTCTAATAGATTAAAAAGGGGGTAAATTAATTAGTACTCTAAATAATAGGTAATAATATACTTTTAGAATATATATTTAATAATAAAAAGGTCCTCGACTAGGAGCTAAATATTAATAAATACGCTTTAAATCGCTCCTTACTCGGAAATAAGCTAAAGACTATATACTAAGTAATTAAAAAGCTATATAAGAACATAAGGGGAGACTTTAAGCTTTTAAAGGAGATAGTAGAATATAAGGAAAGAGTAAAAGAGGTAAAGGGTATTAGAGGAGTAGCGGAGGAATAAAAAGGGGAGTATAAAAAAGATAAGGGGGATAGGGGCGGAAATAGTATAGAGGAAAAGAAGAAGGAGGCGATTATTAAAAGGATAAAGAATAAGGCAGCGGTAATAAAGAAGAATAATAGGGCTTTACCTATAATACCCTTAGAAGAAGGCTAGGAGGAAGCTAAAAGGCTAGCGAAAAAGTAAAAAACGGCGGAAAAGGCTAAGGTAAAAATATAAAAGCGGGTATATAATTACCCCCTAAAAAAGGGTAATATAAGGGCTTATATAATAGCTAAAATAATAAAGGGGATTTAGGGGTTAAGTAAATAAAAAGGGCTTTTAATAATAATAGAAAAGGTAATAGTAATTCTAAAAAGGTTCTAATATTCGCTATTTATATAAGTTTATAATAAGGTTAAATTAGTATAAATAATATAGGGAGGAGAACTACCTAATAAGGGGGCTAGTATAGGATTTATACTAGAGCGCTTAAATAAGGTTTATTTAATCCCTTAGGGGGGTAATTAAAGTATAAGAAAGGAGAGTATATTATAAGGCTATAAAACGGTAGTATAAAAAAATATATTCGGTTATTTTATTCTTACTTAAGCCGTATAAATATAAAGGTAATAGTATAAAGGGAATACGGTAGGTAAAAAAGAACCTATTAAGCCCGATTCTACTAGTATAGAGTTAAGTAAAAAGGCTACTAAAAAACTTCGGAAAAGAAGTATACTTTACGAGGAGAGCGCCTAAATATAACTAAGGGGGAGAGTTTATAGTATAATTATAAAACTAATTATATTACTTAAAGTATTATTCTCTAAATTCCTAATAATTATATTATTCGTTTTAAAAACGAAGGTTAAGTAGTTTATAGGATTAGGACCCTATATTACTAAAGCCTACTTAAAAAGTAAAGGCTTATTAAGTATCTCCTAGAGTAATATAAAGAATAATAGGGGGATAACTATAGTATAGGTAGAGTTAGTAGGTAATTTAACCGGTAATCGAGCGGATAATAATAATAAACCTATAAGATTCGAAAAGCTAGTAAGTATATATAGAATAATAAGTAAAGTAAATATCTAAAGGGGGAATATATACTTTAATCTCTATATAATAGCCGGGTATAGTATAGTAGGCGCTAATAATAATACGTAAGTATTAGGCCTAAACCTTAGCTAACTCCTTAATTAACTAGCTAAAGGGGTAGCCCCTAGCTAGAGTAAAAAGGATAAAATAAAAGGAGCTATAGGTAATAGTAGTACGAATAACCTTAGTATAAACCTCTTTTTTACGAGGAAGGGTAAAGCCCTAAGTTAAGGTAATAAGACTAGTAAATATAAGCTATTACTTTTATAACTTCTATAAAAGTTATTAAAGGTATACCTTTTATTAAAGCTTATAGTATATTTATATACTAAGTATATAAGCCTCCTAAGTAGGGGTAATTAATACTCTATCGAGGATTAATAGGGAGGTATTCGCTTAATAAGTATATATAAAATAGAAAAGCTCGCTTTTAAAAGGCTAAAAGGATATCTTATACTCTACTACCTAGTCCTAGTAAATACCCTAAGCTTAGATAAGCTAAGCCTAGACCTAAATTAGGGTATAGCTAGTACTAATAATATTCGTATTATTAGTAAAGCCTATTAGAATAACCCTAATAACCTTCTTAAGGTATTAGTATAAGGAGGGGATATAAAGGATAAAGAGGATAAATAATAGGGGGGATCCCTAGGGTATACTTTTTGGAATAAAAACGGGGTTCGTAAGAATATTATTAATACGTATATAGGATAAATAGTCTATAAGGTAGGAGTAAAAAAGAGCTAAAATCTAGGGAAGAAAGCTAAGATAATCGAGGGTTTAAATAAGCTTATAATAAAAAATATAGTCGAAGGCCCCTATTATATCGAGTATAAAAAGGAAGACTAAGCCCTAAAGGCTTTATATTATTTAGACTATTTTAGTAAGAAAAAGTAGTATACTATCTATAGATTATTTAAGGCGGTTACTTATTTAACTAAAAAGTAGAATACCCTAAAGTTCTATAGCTATAGAAATATACTTTATAAAGACTATTTCTAGGATTTTACCGACCGTATTTAGGAAGGAGATTAGCTTATAGCCCCCCGGAGTCTAATAAACTTTAGGTAATTTACCCTACTTACGAAGAATAGAAATATTAAAGACTTTATAAATAGAAGGGAAATAAGCTTAGGAAATATAACCTTATAGGAGTCTAGTAAGGATAATAATTAAAAGGGGGCTATAACCCTTAAAGAAGCCGACTAGAATACTATTAAAGCCTATCGATTTTTATAAAAAAATACTATAGAGTACTTTATAAATATTAGAGTCTATAATAATCGATAAAATATTAAAGGAAAGAAAGGGGTTATTTAATACTAAAAGCGGGGGGGTAATCGGGGGGCGAGGGAAGAACTTATTACTTAAAAGGCAGACTTTTTTAATAAAGTCTAAGGTAAGGGGATTATTAAAAAAACTATAAAGGGAAATATATAGGCTAGCTTAGGGGAGGCTTAATTATATAAGTATACTTACCGGATTATAAATTATATTATATAAGGATTAAAGGAGGCTAAAGTAAAAAAACCCCTTTATATATCCCTTTTAATAGTATAAATAAACCTTTTAAGGGTAAATATTATTTTTTAATAATCCTTCTAATTAGAGTCTATTAGGTTCGTATACTAATAATAATAACTTTTTTTAATAGACTTTATTATACTTATTACCTTAGAAGTCTACTAGGGGATTATACGGGGTCCGAATATATAAAGGCGGTATAGGATAATAATAATTATTATAACCTTTAATTCGCTATAGAATTAAGCGATAAAGGAGTTAATTTCTTAAAGCGAGGAAGAGCGAATATAATAAAGAAGGAGGTAATTCTTAGCCTTTATTAGGAGAATATTAATATTAAAAGACTTTTAGTATTAAAAGGGCTTAGACTCTAAGGGGAGGGTAGTATAAAAGGAGGTAGTTTATAGTATATAGTTAGAGTTATAAAGATTTAAGTCGGGTTTAAAAAAAGTAGGAAGACTAAAAAAGGAGGTTTAAAAAAGGTTAATTATACTAGTATAATAATTATAGACTTCCTAAGTAACCTTATAGGGGGGAGTAAGGAGTTTAAGGCCGAGTAAGAATATAGTATTAAAAAGGGTATAAATATAGGATAAAGTCTAGTTATAAAAATCCTATAAAGAATAATATAAATTAAAATCCTTAAGGATAATAACTAGAGAGTAATCGGGGAATAATTAAGGTAAAAAGGGGATAAAGCTAATAAAAATACCTAAGGGTAGGGAATATAAGGAAAGAATATAAGGATTATCGTAAAAGGAGATCCTAATAATATTCTTTATAAGGATTAAATCCTAGGATTATATATTATATTATTTATAAATATAGAAAAAGCTTATCCTATACTCTAGATAAAATAATAAAGAGCGAGTCTAAGGAATAATAAGTATCCGTATTAATCGAATTAAAATTCCTAGAGTATAATTATATTATAACTAGTAAAAGAAAAAAGGGCTAAGTAAGTAAGATAGTTTATATACTAAATATTCTAAATAAGGGTTATAATCTTTATAAAAGCTAAATTAAAAGTATAAAGAATAGTAATTATATAAAAAGAATAAGTTAAGTATAGGAAAGAGTAAAGGATAAGCCTTCCCTATTATTATAACTTTTTTATCCTCCCCTTATACCCCTTATACTAAAGCTCCTATAAGGGGTAAATACTCCCTAAGAGGAAGAGGTATTATAAGCGGCTAAGGCCCTACGGGGGGCGGAGGTACCCCGAGTTATTAGGGTACTTTATATCGATAAAAGCCCTTATAGCGCTAAACTCGGGGTTAGGTCCTAAAAGGAGGCGATATTAATCGGGTTTAAAGGTTAAAAACCGGCTAGGTTAAGGTTTAGGGCCTAGTTAAGGTCCTTAGAAAAGCCCTAATAAGGCCGCTTATATAGGAAGACTTATATAAAACTATTAATATTAGTAAAAGGGGTTAAATAATAAAAAGGGGGCGATTAGGCTATAGGCGGTTCTTAAAAGTATTAGGGGTATAATAAGTAGTTCGCCTTTATCCTCTCCTACTATTAATAGGAGACTAGGTACTTATATACCTAAGTAGTATAAGCCCTATTATATAAAAGGTAATACTATAGGCGCTCCCTTTTATTAATAGGGTAAAACCCTTTTTTATTATTATATAGGGCGGCTTTATAATATTTATAATAAGGATTCTCTTAATAATATTTAGAAATATAATTATATTAAAAGTAATTATAATACTATTTAAAGTATACCGACTTATTATAGGGTTTATAATAAATAATCTCTAAATCGATAATAAGGCTATTTATATAAAGTTAGTTTATATTAATAATACTATTAATCCTAAGGATAAGGTTTATTTAGGGAGTAATCCCTTAAGGGCCTTTATAGGGTTTTATAGCCCTAGAGTAAATAATATTAATATAGTTAATAGTTTAGAGAATAATAAAAAGGGTATTATAATCCCGAAAGGCGGATTCTATTTAGACTCCTTTAATAATAATAGCGAAAGTATAGTATATATATACCGCTTTAGCCCTAAAAGTATATTAAATCTAACTATCCTAGTCTATAAGACTCTTCTTATTAGTATCGAAGGTAAGAATAATATTATTATTCGGAAGGTACTAGGCTATTATAATTACTAGTAAACTAATAGCCTTATTCGCCTTAGTAATAAGGGTAAAAAGGGGGGGGAATAGAGTATTATTTAAAGTAAGGACGTTTTTTAAGGAAATAAGGACTTTACGGTTATATTAAGTAAGGACTAGGTAGACTCTTATTAGCCCTCTAATTATAGGGTCCCTAATAATAACGAGAATAAAGGCTTATAATAGCTAATTAGAAAAGGCGGACTTTAGCTAAAGAGTAATTATAATAGCTTTTTCTATAGACTTTTAAATAGCCTAAGTAAAAAAAGCGGAAAGGGGTATAAAGTCTACCGGTAGAGCGGTTAAACTCCGGGTACTAAGTATTATAATAAGGGTATTAATAATAAACTATATAATATAAAAACTATCCTATAAGATTACTTAGGCGAGTTTATTAAAAGTAGACTTAAGGAGGGGATTATTTAAAGCCTAAGGTATATCTACGAAAGGGTTATCGAAAGAGGAAATAATATTAAAGGAGGATAAACCCGCTAGCTAGTTTTAGTAGGATTATCGGAGTCCGAGGGTTCCCCTATTAAGGTTTATACCTCCGCCTAAGTCCCCCCCGGACTCCTTACCCGATAGCTCTATATACAGGGCTATCTTTTTAGAGGAAGGAGGCGTATAAAAGAGAGACTATAAAGAGGTTTATTAATTATATTAAATAGATAGGCAATAAGCTCCTTTTTATTATATTATAATATTAAAATAACCCTATTATTTTACTTTTAAAAAGAGTTTTTAGCCTAAGTTAAAATAGGAATTTTATATAATATAAGGACTACCCCCTAAGTAGTACTAAATATATAGTTAATCTAGGTACTTATAGCCTTAGCTTTAGTTTACGCTTTTTTAACCTTTTTAATTAATTTTTTCTATTATTATATATTAGTATTCTCTTCCTTATAATAGTATAGGAATAGTACTTTAACTATATTTTTATTCTTGTTTTTACGATAAAAGGCTATTACCGCCTTAACCGCCTTAATAAGCTTATTATCCTTTATAAGGCTATATTTTTAATAAGTATTATAATATTAAATATAATTTTTAATAATAATAGTTATTTTAATAATTAATAAGAATAGTATAGTCTAAGGGTAAGTATTTATTCTTCTATACCTAATAGAGTTTATTATACTAAACTAATTAAATTAAGTATTATTAGTAATTAATATTATAGGGGTAGTCTTTAATAGTAATTAAAAGGGGTATTTATAACTATTTAGCTATTATTTAGTTCTTTCCTACTAATTTCTTCTAGGGGGTATTTATCTTTACTAAATATACGTATAATTATAAAAAGAATAATTATATTAATAAGAGGAGGCTTACCCCCCCTTTTATACCCTTATAAGAGTTAGGTTATTAATTATATAATAGTAGAATTCTTACTACCTAAAGAGGGTATATACTTATATACTATATAAGTATATACTAATTATTATATAAGTATATACTTAAGTATATACCCCCTTTAATAGTATATACTAATATAATCAGGGGTATATACCCCTTTATAATAAACCTATAGCCCCTAAAAGTCGTATAAGGAGCTTATTATCTTCTTAGGGATCTATTCATTAGTCTCTCTCTTATAATAATAGCTTATTCCGTTTTTTATAGCTAATCTCCTTATTATTAATAATAATAATCTCCCTCCTTCTATAACCTCCCTCCATCCTCTCCTACCTCCTAATAGACTAGGGGGGAGTATTAGTTAGCAACCCGCTAACTAATTTCAAATCTTATCCTTATTATTATCCACTCCTTCCTATTTTCTTTTCTTTTGCCTACTTCCTATAGCTATTATAGCCAGCTTATTCCTTATTATAGTAAGTCTATTAATCTATAGATTTAACGCCTTCTTCCCTTCCTTTATTAGCGTAGATAACTCTAAAACCTTTAATTCTAGAGTCTCGCCTTATAAATCTATCTATCCTACTAGTATAGTAGTATCTCTATTAGTTATCTTAATTTTCTTAATTACTTCCTTAATATCGTTAACCTTTTAAAAAAGAGTTATATCCTACTTCTGCCTTTAGAGGTTTATTTTCTAGCCTAGTATATTTATTACTATACGAACCTCGTTCTTTATTATTATAAAGGTTTTAATTACCTTATTACGTTAGTATTTAATAACGGCTTATAATTCGGTATTATTCCTTTCTCTCTAATTCTAGAGTAAGGCTTATTATAAGGATAACTCTCCTAATAACCTCTCCCGATAGTCCTAAAGTTCTATCTAGGTTAATAATATAGCCGAGATATTCGTCTAAGTAATAGTATTACGTACTAACGAAGGCTTAATAGTTATCGAATAACTCGCTTCTATTATAATTAGTATAAAATTAGTCTAGGTTATAGTATTAGTAATAGTAAGGGGGTTAATAGTAGTACGGGGGTTAGGTATAATAGGAGGACTAGCGATAATCGGGAAATTAATAATAACTAGGGGGTTAATAACTATAAGAGGATTAATAATATCCGAATTATTAACGATAACCGGGGGATTAGTATTTATAGGAATAATCGGGAAATTAGCGATAACTAGGGGATTAGTATTTATAGGAGGATCCGCTATTCCTATTATATCCTTATCCTCGTTTACCTCGGGTATTTCTACCTTATTATTATCGGTAACCGTATTATTAAAACCTTCCTTATTTTCCTTAGAGTTATAGTTAGCCCCTATTATTAAAAAGTTATTACTATTAAGTAGTTCGTCGAGTTTAGGAGTACCTTAGTCGGAGATACTATTATTATAGACCTTACCCTCGTATAGGGTTATTTATTCGAGTAGTCCTAATATAATCTCTTAAACGTATATTAGAAATCCGAGTTTTCGGCCTAGTCTATTATCCCTATTATCCTATAGGTTTAAGTCTAATATATCCTTAAGGTTTATATTTACTTTTATATTAGACTAGATTATAGCCGCTAGCTCCTATATTATTACTCCTAGTATATTAATAGGTTAAATACCTTCGGGTAGATTATTAACTATATTAAAAATACTCGCTATAGTCTTCTTATAGTATTTCTAGGTATCTTCTTTCTATAGTCTTTATCCTATATCTAAAGGGTAGTTAGGTATATATACTAGTCTATAAACTATTTTATTATAGTCTACCTATTATAGAAAGCCTTATTATATAATTATAAGTATATAGTATATTATTTAATATAATTTAGCCTATTTAATTAGGTAATTAGTTAGTACTATTACCGTCTAAACCTCTCCGCCGGTTTTCTAGACTCGTCGGATAGCTTTCTCTATTATTATCGGTCGAATATTAGGATCCGTCGATTTTAGCTATATTACTCTTACTAAAACCTAGGCTACCTAACTTCTACCGGCGGCTTTCTTCCTAATAAGATAATTATAGATTTTATTCGTAGTTAGCTTAATAATTAGGTTTAATCTAATTAATTTTCGCTATTCCTTTCTATCCTCTTTAGTTAAGTCTAAGCTATATTAGTCGTATTTATCCCGAATCCTATTATACTATTCGTAAATAATAGTATTCCTAGTCGGATTATATTCTTCTAGGTAGGCTTTTTTATCGGCCTTTAATTTAGTAGGAGATTTATCGACTTCTAGTTCGGTAAGGAATTCGTTATCTAATAGCCGGTTAGCTTCTAGATAAACTAAAAGTTTATTATTAGCTTCCGATTAAGGTTCGTTATTAGCCTCTAGCTAAACTAGAGGTTTATTGCTTAATAAGTTATTGAATAAGTCTAATAATATTATAATATAATTATCCGCTATAACTTATTAAGAAGGAGGCTTGATAAAGTAGAATAATAATATAAGAGTATAGTACGAGGAGAGGTAATATAAAGAAAAGGTAGAGTAAAAAGGAAAGGGAGAAAAGGAAAAGGGTAAAACGAGAAATAATAAAAAGGGAAACGCTCTTTAGTTATTAGGTAATAACTTATTAGTATAATTAAATAATAGTTATTAATAACGATAGTCGATAGGTAGTAATAAGTAGTAGTAATTCTATAGCGATTATTAATATTACCCTTTGCCTATATAATAATAGTAGCTACCTAGCTATTAATCGCCCTCTTCTTCCTCTAATCTTACTACTAAATCTCCCTAGATTTCCGCCGTATCCTATATAATTAAACGAGGGGGTTAAAGGTCCTATCGATAATCGATATATTATTTTAAGTTATCGATATATAGCTTACGCGGATTAGAATAACTATTAATCGCTTTTACTAAATATATAACCGCTAATAGGACTTTTATAACCTCCGATAAGTTATCCTATAACGTCTTAAACTTATTATAACTTTTATTATCCTTATCCTAATATTCCTAAACTAAATCTCCTACCCGAAGTATATAAGCTAGAAAACTATATAACTTAGTAGAATTATAATATTTAATATCCGAACGAGTCTTTTCTCGATTATTAATATTAAATAGTACTAAATCCCGAGTTAGCGTATTTATAATACTATCGTATAAAAGAAAATTATAGTTATTAGTAGGCGACCTTTATTAGATTACTACTAGGTTAAACCCTACTATAGCTATTACTAGAGTAACTCCTAATAACTATATAAATCGGGTATTTAGAAGATTAATAATCTATAAAAGGGCTTCGTTTTATACTTCGAGTAATTAGCTATATTACTTAACCGCCTATTTCTATAGTTATATCTTAATTAGTCGGATATATCTTTCTACTAGCCTAGTACTCTAGGGGTATAATATAGGCCTAAACCTCTAATTTATACTATAAGCTATAGTTACGTTAACGACTACTACGTTAGTAAAATATTTACTATTATTAGAGTATATAACTTTTAGCTAACCGAAAATAAGGCTCTAATAATACTTCTATATATTAGTAACCTCCTTACCTATAGCTTATAAATATATCTATACTAATAGGAATCGTATAGTATAGTCGACTACGATTAAAATATATTAATAGCCTTTCGTTAAGGTTAAAGTAATTAGTCTAAAGAAATCGATAACTACTATTTCCTATGGATTATATATCGCGATAGTACTATAGGTCGTCCTTATTAGGCAAGGGCTTATACGTTAGTAAATAGTATATATTAAATAATAATATTTAACGTCGGATAACCTTAATAACTACTACTACCGACCTTAGAGTTTCGTTATAGTATAAATATTAGAGAAATAGCCTATAGTATTATATACTTATTAAAGCTTAGTAGGTATATTAGCTTAGATATAGTATTCTAATTATATACCGTTAGCTTTTACCTAATAGAGGACTTTTTCCTAAATTCGGTATTATATAACCTATCGTTTAATATATCGCCTTTTCGTTAACGGAACCGTATTATCCCTATCGATAAGTATAAGAATAACCTCTATATACTAATCGTTATCTAGCTATTTCCGAA
The DNA here is from genome assembly GCA_003339455.1 of Ophiocordyceps camponoti-leonardi (nom. inval.). NCBI lineage: Eukaryota > Fungi > Ascomycota > Sordariomycetes > Hypocreales > Ophiocordycipitaceae > Ophiocordyceps > Ophiocordyceps camponoti-leonardi. The sequence continues at coordinate 216,644 of PDHP01000010.1, read as the reverse complement.
TAATAACTCGTATCCTCTACGCTTTATAGGTCCGTAAATACTCGCCTAATAGAAAGCGGATAGCTAATATCGTAGGAATTATCTTATTAAACGGTACTAAGCGCCCCTAAACGTCGGGAGTATCCGTCCTTAAAGAGTTATATAATCGAAATATTCTATCTACGATCCGGATAATCTTAGTAGAATTAGATCGGTATATATACTCAATATCTCGTTCTTAAAGGACGTTAATCTATTTTATAACCTTATTATATATTTCTATTATATTAGTTATAGAGTTAATAATACCTTTATAATCTATATAGACCTTTAAGGGGTATTTAGAGGTATTAACTATCTACTAGTATTCCTTAATAGCATAGATAATAGTAAGTATTTCCTTCTTAAGTATAGAGTATTATCTCTCCGAATCGTTAAGGCGAAAAAATATCTATATAATAATCCTTACCTAGCCGAAATTAGTATCGTAGATAGAAATCCTAGTATTATAATCGTCTAGCTAATATAATATAGCCCTAGTACCCGTATCTAAAGTATTAGTAGCTAAATAGAACTAGGTATTAGTATAAGTACTAAATATTACGTTATCTTATATAGCTCGATAGATAAATTAGAGGGCCTCCGCTATATTTAGTATCTAAAGAGGGGTTTTTCTACGTTTACTCTCTAATTATATAGATTATTATCCTAATAAGGTAACCTTATAGGTTTCTTCGAAAAAAGCGTTTTTAATAACCTTAGCCCTATTTACTTATCCTAGAATAAAGTATCGTATAAAAGGCGTTAACTATAATACTATCTAGACTTCCTCCTATAACTATAGTAGCGTCTTATTAAAGTATTCGGCGAGCTAGGTAAACCTCTTACGGTATTTACTCCCGGGTTAGAACTTGCCTACTTCTAATTCGAAGCCTACTAACTCTATAGTACTATTAAATAACTTAGTCTTCTTCCCGGCTAATCCGATTAGGGCCTAAGCTACCCGAGGGAAATACTTATACTATAAGAAGTTATAGTATCCCTTAAATATTTTACTTCCTAAATTATAATCGTTAACGTATACAAATATTAACGTATTATAATTAATAGTATAGCCTAATAGGGTATAATAAATAACCTAGTCTACTAAGACTAATCGCCTAAAGGTAATATTATTATACCTAGTATAAGTAGAGGGGGTACCTATTAAACCTTATAGTATATTAACGTATTCCTATATACTATTAGGAGCGGTAAATCCTATTTTATACGTATCTTTAGATTATATCGGGATAGACTAAAATCCGTTTAATACGTCTAGTTAAAAGAAGACTATTAGTCGGCTAATATAGGCTTAGTCTAAATCGACCTCTAAATTATAATAGGGGTACCTAGGTTTAATAGTATTTCGGTTTATATTACGATAATCGTAAATAATACGCTAAGTATCCGGGGTAGGGGGCTATTTATTAACGAATAATATTTAAGCTACCTATACTATATTATATCCTATTAGTCGAATAATATTAGCCTCCTCTATAGAAGGGAATACCTTACCTATAAAAATACGCTTTAGCCTACTATAATATATTTATCGGAAAACCGCCGGTTATACCCCTTTTTTAAGTTTAATTCGATACGTAATAAGCTTCGTCGGTTAGATCTCCTTAAGTATTAAAATAAAATAATCCTAGTACGTATAATATAGCCTTATTACCTACTCCCGTTAATTATCCGTCGAAATATAATTACCTAATATAATTAAACTACTATCGAACTACTATTATATACCTAAAAGAGGGTCGTTAAAAATAGGTCGAATAATTAAATCCAGTATTATACCCTTATAGTTTATTAGTATTAGAGGAGTAACGCCTAATATACTAAGATTTATATATATAGCGTATTTTAGTCTATCTATATCTTCCGCTTCTAAATACCTCTTTATATTATACTAAGGGTACTATAGTAAATCTAGTAAGTCTAATAATCGTATAGTATCTCCCTTAAATATCTTCTTATCTATCTAGTCGTTATCTTCCTCCTTATCGTCGACCGAGCTCTCCTTATCCTTATTATCGCTATACTCCTTAGTTATTAGTAATTCTTCTACCTCTTATAGTTATCGGAGGTAATTAAGTAAGGTTTATTAGTCTATATCTCCTTTACTAATCTTCTTCTTTATAATCTAAAGTCTAATTACCTTAAAAACCCGTTTTTATAATAATTCTAATAGTAAAGCTTTTCGAATAGCCTTAGTTATTAGTCGTCGATCGATCTAAGACTATATTATTATTATTATTATTTGAATTTACTCTAGGGACCTAAGAGGTATCTAGGAAGCTATCGTTTAGGTAGAGAGGAAAAACCGGAGGACCCGGAGTAAAACCCCTCTCTTCTAGAGTATAGTCGGCTAGGACTTAGCCAGGAATCGGTCGTATAAGGACTAGTTATAATTATAGCGTAAGAGTGGTTAGCTTATAGCGTTAATTGCGTATAGTCGTCTTTATATATATAGCGAAGGAATCGGGAGAATATCGGCCAGAATCTCGTACTTTATCTTAGTATTTTCGTATACCTCTATAAACGCCTCGGGCCTAAGACCCCCGGGGTAGCCTATCGTAGAAGGGGCTCGCCTACCCTCCCCGTACGTTAGCCGACTAATTATAACTTAATTCCGTATCGTATACCTATCGTATTATACTCGTACCGGTATTAAATCGATAACTCGTTAAACTCGTATTAAACTATCCCCCGAAGTCGACCCGAATTCCTCTAGAAAACGCGGGTACGAATAAGGGTACCTAATCCTTATCGTACCGGCTAGACCCCTATAGTACCCCTTACCGACTTATACTATTTATAAGCGCTATAGGGATAGCGCTAGTCGCGGGAAGAGTAAAAACTCAGCCCGCTATACCCTCCGCCGGATTCGAACCGATAATACCGCTTAAACGGGGTACTATGACTCCTAGGTGCTTGACTACTGTACTAGGAGGGCATCTAAGACTATATTACTCCTAAATAAACCTTTATATCCTATCCTAATAGCTCTAGGCTATTCCGCGAGATAAATATTAGTTTTTTAATAGTTATTTACTAATAGTTCTAACCTAAGCTTATAAATTCTTAGTAATAGAGGATAAAATCTCCTCTACTTCCTCTAGAATTAGCTTATTATCCTCTATAAAAATAATATTCTCCTCTTCCTCTATATAAGGTCGAGGATAAGTTATTTATTAAGGAGTTTTACTATCTAATTCGAATAAATTTGGTATAGAGAAAATTTAAATAGTCTATAATATCCTATTTATACCTATAACCTCTAACTATTCTTTAGTATAGTATTTAATAGCTTTTATCTATTATAGTTATATACGGCCTAAAAGGATATCCTAGTCGTTATAATCGCCTAATATATAAGCTTTAATATTAGAGAGAATCCCGGCTATTATAACTCGAAAGTATACTACCTTTTTAACTACCGCGATTTCGTTATTAGCTATTCTAACTACTCCTAGCTAAGGGAGAATAATTAAAGGTAGTCTATTAGTTACGACGAAGGCCTTATTAACTAAATCTATAGTCGAACTATCGTTTAATATTATTACTAAGTAATAAAGCCTTTTAATATATCCTTCGATATATCCTAAAGTAGAGGGTACTACCTCCTCCGGCTAAGCTATATCCCTCTAAATAACTATTATTATTCTTAAGGCTAACGCCTTAAAAACCTAACCTTCTAATATATCTAAACTCGTAGTCCCGAGGTTATCGCCTATAAGTTCCTTAAACGGCTAAAGGAAATTAGCTATTACCTCCTTTCCCTTAGGTAACTTTATACGCTTATAATATTATATAAGCCTATTAAGTTAAGCCCGAATCGATAAGGCTATTTATAATAATTAGAGGATACTTAGGGTAACCGGTATATTTTTAAGGCGTTCTCTAAGCTTAAAAAGGGGGATATTATATTCGTTAATCGCCCTAATACGTTCTAACTTATACCTTTTCTTCGGAGGTATTTTATCTATCGGATAACTAATTTTAATAATATCCTCCGAATCGTTTATAACTTCTTTAATATAAGGGCCTATATATAAGGGTATGGGAAGTCGAGGTATATCTTAGCGTCGATTATTATCTACCTATAGGGCTTATCCCTCCCCCGTATTATCGTTAACGTAGGGCGTAGTAGGATAGGGTATAAATACCTCTAACTATCGATAGACTTCTTACTCTAATTTACCTCGTTATAATTCGTTAATCTCGTCCTTAAATATTACTTAATAATACGGCTTAGTAATTCTACCCTTTATAGGCTAAGAAATAGGTTCCCTCCTTTTACCTTTATCTAATTATAGTAAATCTAGGTATTAGGCGGTATTAGTTTACTACTACTATTAGACCTTATAAGTCTAACTAATAGGTAGGCGAATATCCTTAGGCGTTATTATTATTATCGTCTTAACGGTATAGCCTATTAGTTATTTACGATATTCTTCTTTTATCTTATCCTAATAAGCGTCCTACTAGGCTTTCCTATTACTAAAAGCCTATTTATTAAATAGAGTAGTTAACGGGTAATTAAACTCTATATAGCCCTATTTATTATATTTAAAATACTATTATAAATTAGGGTTTAGGGGCTAATAATAACCTATTTACCCTAGCGGTCTAGTAAGGCGTAGGTTAGCCAATTAGCCTCGTCCTAAGCCTCCTAGGGCTAAGAATATTAATTAGGGAGGTAGAGATTAGTAACTAGTAAACGGTTATCCTAAGTTACTAGTATACCTACCTAGTCCCGTCGAATAGGATAGCTAATACTTATTAAGCTTCTTTACTACTAATATTATCGATTATTCTATTATTTTAGCTATTTCTACTATAGTCTTTTACTATTTAGCTATTACTCTCTAAGGGTCTAATTTAAAGGCTAGTACGCCCTTAGTATTTCGGTCGATCTTCTCGGATACTATATTTCGAAGGTTATATATAATAAACTTAATATCTAACTAGGTAAGGTTAATAATAGCTATAGCGCTATACTATTTACTATCTATATATAGGCGTTTAATAATAGCCCTTTTAAACTATTTATCCTTTTCCCTATTAGGTAAATAGTTAAGGAAGTTAATAAGAAGGATATATTAAGTATTAGTCTTAACTCGCCCGGCTAATACCTTACCTCTCTTAGTATATATAACTAATAATTTACTTTTCTATCGTCTAAACTTATAGGCTTCTATAGCTAATACGTTTTCTATTATAATATCGGCTTCCTTAAATTTAGTAAGGAACTTATCTTTTAACTCCGCCTATACTATATTATTATCCTTAACTTTATTATACTAATTTAGTACCTTACCCTAAAGACTAAAGCTAAATACCTCCCGAATAACTATATTATAATTAGTCTAGTTAATACCTATAAGGGTAATACTTACTTAGTACTATACTAAATACCTCTTAGCTAATATATCCTTTAGGTAGTTAGTAAATAGCTTAAAGCCTAATAGTAAACCCGATATCCTACTAGGTATAAGTTTCTTCTTTAATAAAGGGTCCTTAGAGATTATCTTATTAAATAGGTTAGGTAGAGGATTCCTCTCTACTTAACTATACGATAAGGGTAATAGGGAAATTAGTAAAGGATTTTAAGATAGTAGGAGTACTCTTCTTACTAAAGATAATAGTAGATAAAATAGTATCGAGGAGAGTCCTTATAGCTATAGCTTTTTCCTCTTTAAACCTTAATCTACTATATACTCCCCTATCTTCCGTTTTTTTTCGCTCTTCTCTTCCTTCGTTTTATATTTTTCGTAATTACTCTTCGTAATAATAATTTTTTTAAGTTCCCTCTTTTCGAAGGAAGGCCTCCTCCCTCTTCTAAGTCCGCGCCCTACCTTTTTAATTACTACCTTACCTAATTACGTCGCTTTACCTTTCCTAATCCGGAAATTAGGTAAATTACGCTAATAATATTAGCCTCCTATATACTCTAAACTATTAGAATACTAGGGTATTAATAAGTCTATAGTTAATAATTAGTCTATCTATCGTAGGTCTTGCTCGCTTAATCCGTTACTCTAACTAGATTACCCTAAACTTTAGCCTCTTAGGCTAATCTAGCCGACTAGATATTTCTCCTAGGTTCGTATTACCGTACTAGCGGTTTATAGTATCCTTTAGTCTATATTCTTCGTTTAAAGTCTAATAGTTAGGTAGCGTCGGATAATAGCGTCGCTAATCCTAGTCTTATTACTATTAAAAGTCGTATAGGGAGCTTATTATCTTCTCGGGGATTTATTCGTTAGTCTCTCTCTTATAATAATAGCTTATTCCGTTCTTTATAGCTAATCTCCTTATTATTAATAATAATAATCTCCCTCCTTCTATAACCTCCCTCTATCCTCTCCTACCTCCTAACACCCCTTTTATCGACTAATAGATTAATATTATAATACGATAAGAAGGAGCTTATTATTAGTCTATTTAATACGATTAATAACCTATTTCTATAGCTTCTTCTATATACCTCCTTCCTTTAGAAGGATAGCCCTATATATAAAACTATAGGATAAAGCTTCCGGGTAAAACCTAGGTAGAGGTATAAACCTAGACAAGGGAACCCTTAGACTTTAATAATCCTACTAGAACTAGCTAATAGGTTTACCTTCTTTTAATATTATTTTATCCTTTAATAACCCTTTTATAAATATACTTCGGGCTCTAGATAATCCCCTCCTAAAGTCCGCTTTTAATAAACTCGCCTAGGTAGTCTTATAGAATAGTTTTCGTATTATATAGACTATTATTAATTCCCTTACCGGAAAACTTCGCTTTTAGAGTTTAGCCGCCCTATTAATAGACTCCGCCCTTCTTTTTATATTTTTTACTAAAATTATTTAAAAGATTATAGAGAAAGCTATTATAATTATACTCTAGTTTAGCGGGAGTAATAGGCACTCCCGGCTATAATAGTATAAGGCCCTAGCCCGGAGGGCTAGATTAAGAAGGTAATATTATTAGACTAGCGCCCGGGATACAGGGTAGGCTAGGGAGCCTGACCCTTATAGTGGCTAGGCTAGGCTACGAGGCCTAATTCTTGTATATAAAGAGGTCTTTTTCCCCCCCTTCTTCCTTCTTCTTCAAGAAGGCAAGCAAGGAAGCTAGGATAGCCCCCTTTCTTTAGAAATACAAAGTTAGTCACCGTGAGTATATTCTCCTAGCCTTAGTACGGGTACTAGGCTATGGCTTCTTTCTTCTGCTTTTAATACGGCTTTTTACCTGCTTTTACTACGGCTTTTTAACCCCTTTTTCCCTTCTTTTTCCCTCTTTTTCCTTCTTTTCCTTGGGAGTGCCCTTCCTCCCTCGCCAAACTAGCCAAGGTCCGCCCCCCTTAGCTAGCCGTTTTAGGCCTTTATTTTTACTATTACTAAAAACCCTATTACCCTAATAGGGGTTTACCTAATCCCCGTTTAATACGATTACGAGGTTTTTATTTCCTTAAAGAATATTCTTATTATAAATAGGGCTTTATCCCCCCCCCTTATACTTATTATTAAGGCGAATAAAGTAATTAGTATACTAGTTATTATTATAGCCTAATATTTCCCAAATAGTAATATTATCCTTACCTTTAATACTAAGAAGAAGAGTCTTATAGACTAGGATAATTAGATTTAATAAGCCTTTAGAATAAAAGTAATACGTATACGCTAAACCTTTACTATAATTACTAAAGGTATTTATATAGAGTCCGCTCTTTAGGATTATAATACCCTTTTTATTATTCCCTATACTATTAACTATATTAATATTACTCGCTTTAGGGCTATAAAGCTATATAAGGGCCCTTAGGGTATTACCCCCTAGATAAACCTTATTATTAGTATTAATAGTATAGTTAATATAAACCGCCTTTATATAAATAGCCTTATAATTAACTTAGAGATTATTTACTATAAACTCTATAATAAGTTAGTATACCCTAAGTAATACTATAATTACTTTTAGTATAATTATATTTTTAAATACTATTAGGAAAACCCCTATTATAATTATTATAAAACCGCCTTATATAATAGTAGAGAAAAGTCCTACCCCGCTAATAAGGGAGAATAACCCTAGTACTACCTCCTATATAATAGCGCTTATACTACCTAAATATATAATTACTTAGTCTTTTATCGATAATAAGAGAAAGTAAAGGCTAATTACTTATTCTACCCCTAATATTTCTAGGAGCTACCTATAGTCTAGTCGCCTACTTATTACTTAACCCCCCCTATTAATACTAATAGTTTTATATAGGTTTTATTATATAAATAACCCTATTAAGGCTCCCCTAGGGACTTTAATTATACTCTAAACCTTAATCTCGCTAGCTTTTAGCCTTTTAACCCTATTAACCTTATTTCCTCTTAAGATTTAGCCCCTAGCCTTATACCCTAGGGAGGACCTCCGATATAAGGTACTTTAACGACTCGGGATAATCCTACTCTTTATAGGGCCTTCTCTTTATAAGGTACGTCCTCCTCTTAGGGAGTAACCGCCCCTTATAGTAGTTTAAGGGGTATTAAGAGGGCTATAGGTAACTAGAGTAATAGGAGAAGCTTATCCTTTATTCTATCTTATACCTAATTTACCCTTTTTATATAATTACTATTCTTTATACTTTTAATATAACTTTTATAAAGATTATAACCCTTATTAAGAATATTTAGCGTATAAATTACCTTATTTATTTTACCTTTTTTTCTTCTTCTAGTTATAATATTATTATTCTTTAGGAGTTCTAGCTTAACCCGTATAAATACTTATTACTCTTTAGCCTTACCCTTTATTACTTTATCTAAGGATTAGGCTAGGTATTTATTTATATTTATAAATAATACGATATTAAGTCTTAGAATACTATCCTTATAAAGGATATAACTAGGATTTATTTCTATAATAGCCTTTATATTCTCTTTTTATACTCCCTATTTTTTAGTATTTTTATTAGGCCTATTCTTCTTTTACCCTAGCTTTTCCCTACTTATTCTCCGACTATTATCCTTAGGGATTTTAACTCCTATTACCTATTATAGGATTTTTATAACTATACTTCGCCTAATATCTTAACCCTTTTTAATATTATAGCCTCCTTTAGTTTTAAGCTCCTAACTCCCCCTTATAAGGTTACCTAGGAGGTTTATAACTATTATACTAGTATAATTAACCTTTTTTAGACTACCCCCTCTAGTCTCCTTATCTTTTTTAGCCCTAACCTAACTCTTTATAACTCCGACTATATACTCTAATCCGTTTTCTTTTTTATAGCTCTTTTATTAGAGTCTAAGCCCTCCTATTATTAAAAGTCTTTTAACCCGGATATTCTTCTTATAAAGGCTAAGAACCGCTTATTCCCCTTTTATATTCGCTCCTTTTCGCCTAAAGAGATCGACTCTTCTATTACCTAGCTCTATAGTAAATTAAAGGCTATAGCGGTTATTATAATCCTATACTACCCTTATACCTTTAGCCTTTATTTAATCCCTTAATAGACTCCTAAGATAATTAGTATAACTAGGTTTATAAAAAGAAATTAATAATACTAATAATTAAACCTAATAGATTCTTATTAAAAGGATTATTAGGATATAATATTAACCTTTAAAAAGTCTATTTATATAGTTAAAAAAGATATATAAAGGGGTTTTTTAGTATTAGCCTTTTTAAACCCCTGTATTATATAGTCTATAACTATCGGTTAGGTATCTTTATCGCCCTACCGAATATAATAGGTTAATACGCCCTAATATTTACGTATAGCTATACCTAGCGATCCTATACGTATATATAATATAATAGTAATATACTAATCGAATAACGGAGGGATAAAGTACCCTTACTAATAATAGTCCTCGCTAGGTATACTTTTACTTTAGTCCTAAATACTTATCTTCTCTATTTAATATACGAATAAGACCTAATATTTATATACGAGATTCCCCTATTCCTATCCTTTAGAATCGAGTTAATATCGATCCGACTTTATATTAGAATCGCGAAGGATTTATACTAATATTTAACTAGAGTTATACTTAATACTAAGTATATAATTATATAGTATTATACGATATTATACCTCTTATCTAAGATTCCTACTAATCCGTCTAAGTTATTATACGAGTATTCTAATACTAGTAACTTTTCTTTTTATAATTAAATAAAAAGGTAGTATAGACTATTATTATATCCCTAAGTACTTTTTTATCTAGATTTAAAGGTCTAGTTAAATAAAAGACTAATCCGGATTTAACTTAAATAGGTTCTTTCTAGTATATATTACTTTATCGTATTATATATTTATAAGTATAATACTTAGTAGTATTATATATTTATAAGTATAATATTTAATCGTATTATATATCCCTAGGATATATTATTTTATCGTATTATATATTTTAGGGACTTAGGTCGAAAATATATTAGGATTACTTTAAAGTCGTATTAAAATTATATTAAGATTAGGTCGAAAATATAATCGGATCCTATACCCCTAGTACTATTTCTTTTATATAAAGGGTTATATATCTATAAGAACGAAAAATAGAGAAGAGAAAACGAAAAATAAGGTTAAAAAATATAGTCGAAAAATAGGTAGAAAAACCGAAAAAAAAATAAGTCGAGTCGAAAAAAAAAATTCTATAAGTATACTAAGTAAAATATAGTAGGGTAGGGTAAGTAATTAAAGGCTCTAGCCTTATATAACCCTATAAGGTTAATAACCCTATACGAAAAAATTCTCTAAAATTGTTTTTTTTTCTTCCTTATACTATTATTATTATTATTATTATTATTATTATTATCCCCTTTTTTATAAGTTTAAACCGATTTTATCGTAATTTCGAGTCGACTTTAAGCGAGAATTAAGCTAATATTAAATAAAAATCGAACTATAGTAAATACGTATTTATTTTAAGGTATAATAACCCCTATAATACTATTTTTATCGACTCGGGGTAATTATAATAATAGTAATAAACGTAATAAATACGGTAATAATAGTAGTATTAGCTATAGTAATAATAGTAGTATTAGTATTAATAATAATAGTAATAATAATAATAATAACGATAAAAATAATAATAATAAGCTTAATCTTATCCCTCTCCCCCCTCTTTATTATAGTAAGTTATTACTTATCTTAACCCTATTACTATATTATCTAAGGCTTATCTTTAGTTTATCTAGGAATTATCCTAGAATAAGCTAAGGATAAGTATAAACTTAGAATAAAATAATATTAAAGTTAAGTCGATATTAGCTAGGTTTTAAATTAAAATTATACTAATTTTTAGTCGATATAATACTTACCTTTACCTTTATTTATAATTATAGTAGTTTTACTTTTAATCGGGCTTTTACTCCTCCTCTTCCTACTCTATTAATATCTCGGGCGTTTCGATTCTTAACCCCGACCCCTACTATACTAACCCCTACCCCTCCCCCTATAATACTATTATTTACTCGGTATTAGGCTATAATTTATAGAATAGTTTATTAGGCTATCCTATACTAATCTTATATTAGTAAATTATTAGAATAGCCTCCTTCGACTAATACGTATTAGGAGTAAGTATTAGTAAAGGCTAAGGCCTATTACCCTTATAGGAAGAAGGGAAAGTATTATAATATAGTATAAACTCCTCCTCGAGTATATAGAACTTATAAGATTATTAGCTAACTTTAAGGATATAGACCCTCGTATTAACTATACCCTTTATAACTACCCTTAGTAAATTTATTTTTATAAACTACCTATTAAATAAGGCGTAAAAGGATAAGGTATATCTAATCTTACTTTAATATCTTATCGAACTCGATTCGAAATTATACTAAACTTAAGCTAATATTATATAGTATTCGAATATAGCTTATCCTATATTAAGCGCTTATTAGGATACTCGTAGTAATTATTCTTAATTTTTCTTTTATCCTTATTATTTTTCCTTTATTTTTTTCCTTTATTTTTTCTTTTATTTATTTTTCCTTTTTTACTTCCTATTTAAATATACCCGTTTTATATATCCAAAAGTTTATATATTCGTAAAATTAATATTATAATTATTAAGTAAAAACGTATTTTATAAAATAAGTATAATTAAAACTAGTTCGAATAGGAATTAACTTTAGATTAAAATTAAGTTAATTTTAAGTATATATTAAAAAAGAATTAAAGAGAAATTAAGTTAAAATCGATAAAAACTCTAACTAAAACTAGAAAAAAGCTAATTCGAAAAAAAGAGTAAATAGTATTAACTTATAATAGGTATTTACTAAATACTATAGAATTATTTTATTAAAGTTAAACTAAATACTAGTAAAAGTATATCCGAAAATTATTAGAAATAATTATAATTTCTAGGATCCTACTAAGTATATTATTTCTACTATTTAAACTATTCTTCTATTCTAATAAAATAGTATTAAGTCTAGTATTATACGAAAGTATATAACTATTCCTAATATTAATTAGTATTAGTTAAGTATCTTTATCGCCCTACCGAATATAGTAGGTTAATACGCCCTAATATTTACGTATAGTTATACTTAGTAATCCTATATATACGTATAATATAATAGTAATATACTAATCGAATAATAGAGGGATAAAGTACTTTTACTAATAATAATCCTCGCTAAATATACTTTTACTTTAGTTTTAAATACTTATTTTCTTTATTTAATATACGAATAAGACCTAATATTTATATATAAGATTCCTTTATTCCTATCCTTCGGAATCGAGTTAATATTAATCCGACTTTATATCGGAATCGCGAGGGATTTATACCGATATTTAACTAGAGTTATACTTAATACCGAGTATATAATTATACGGTATTATACGATATTATACCTTTTATCTAAGATTCCTACTAATCCGTCTAAGTTATTATACGAGTATTCCGATAATAACCTAATAAACTTATTTATATAATTAAGCCCCCCCTAAGCTAGCCTATACCCCTTTACTAGCCTTCTCCCCTAATAGTTTATTAATATCCGATTTTACTAAAAAGGTCTAGCTTTTAAATAATAAGTTCTTTCCTTATCCTTTAACCGCCCTCTTACCCCTTAACCTTAATAACCTATTCCCTTCCTTTATTTTTTTTTAATAATTACGGATTCTAATATATATAAGGTACTCTATAGTATTTTATTATAAACGTTTATAGGACCTAATAGAATCCTAGTCGGCTTTCTTAAGGGATATAACCCCCCCCTTATTATAGTACTTATTAGACTATTCTAAGGCTATATCTCCTAGGCTTATTTCCCTACTATTTATAAAGTTTCTAATATTATTATTCTCTATAAATAGGGTAAATCGCCCGAGGTCTACTAGACTCTAGGCGGCTACTAATTAATCTCCCTCCTTAATACTATTAGTAAGGTTCTTAAGACTATTTTTATAAAGCGTATTTTTATAATTATAAAGCTTTAGGGCGTTTTCCCTTTTAGGTAAATAGGTAATTACCCTAGTAGATTTATAAATAATACCCTATTTCTCCTTACTAATATTATTTAAATAATATAAAGCCTTTAAGGCTTAGTCTTTTTACTAATACTTAATATAATAGGAGCCTTTAACTATATTTTATATTATAAGCTTATTTAGACTCTTAATTACCTTAGATTCCCTTTTTAGATTTTAGCTTTTTTTATTCCTATTTTATAGACTAGTCGTTTTATATACGCGTTAATAATATTCTTTTAAACCCTATTTTTATCCTAAAAGGAGTACCCTAGGAGTCCCCTTTATTATTTATACTCTTTATCCTATATATCTCCTCTTTATACTATTACCTAGAGAAAGTTATTAGTATTATCCCTATAGGCTTTATTAATAATACGAATATTATTAATACTAATTATACTCTAGCTTAAGTCCGAGCTTAGTTTATCTAAGCCTAGGGAGTTTATTAGGACTAGGCGGAAAAGTACGAAATATCCTTTTAACCCCTTAAGAATAAACTCCTTTATTTTACTAAAGCCTATTAAGCGAATACCTTTTTACTAATTCTTAATAGGGTATTAATCGCCCCTACCTAAGAAGCCTATATACTCGGTATTTAGATTTACTAGAAGCTTTAGTAAAAAGTATACCTTTAGTATTTTTAATAAAAGCTATATAAATAATAGCTTATATTTATTAGCCTTATTACTTTTACCTAGGGTTTTACCCTCTTATACGCTAAAAAGGTATATACTAAGATTATTTAAGCCGTTATTACCTATAATTCCCTTTATTTTATCCCTCTTACCCTAGCTAGGGGTAGTCCTTCTAGCCTTATAATTAAGGAATTTACTAGGATTTAAGCCTATTACCTTTATACTATTTTAAGGGTTTATTAAACTATACCCGATTATTATATAAAAATTAAAGTATATATTCTCCCTTTTAATATATACTTAACCTATTATTCTACCTATACTTATTAACTCCTCGAATCCTATAGTTTTATTATTATAGTCTACTTAGTTATTAATCGGGTTACTTATTAACTCTACCCTTATTATAACCGCCCCCCCGCCCCCCCTATATTACCCTAGGAGACGTATAATAAGCCTTTACCTCCTAAGTAGGTTTTAAGAGTATTAGCTTATAGTCTTACTAATTATTAAACCTCCGCCTTTAGGATAAGTAGTATACTTATTAGGAGTCTAAGGAATAGTACCTTAAGTAGTATAAATAGTCCTATAATTATATTATTAATATACTCTTTTAGCTTTATTTAGGTATTCTCTTTATAAAGTATACTTCTTTTCCGAATTTCTTAATAGTATTCTTACCTAGTTTTATACTAATAGAATTAAACTTAATAGGTTTTTCTTTATTAATTATATTCCCTTTATATTATTACCTTTTTACCCTTATAACTTAGGTAAGGATAAAATAGCCGAGTATATTTTTCTTTATTATTATTTTATTACCTTATATTACCCTTTCCTTTTATATACCCTAATTACTCCCCTAAGGGATTAGGCGGACCTTATCCGGGTATTCTAGTATAAGTCCTATACTAGCCTCCTTATTAAATAGTTCTTTTCCCTTCGTTAATTATATTAATTTAACCTTACCTTAGATTTATAAGAATAGTATATACTAAATCCTTTTTAAATTATTATTATATTATTTATCCTTCCTATTATTTAACCCCCGTATTATTTTAACTATCGTATAATCCTTTATAATAACCTTTATTTAGGGGGTATTTATACCCCCTTTTTAGCGCCTTTATTCTAGTTTTCTCGCCCGCTATTTTCTACCTTTTTATAAGCCTCTCCCTTTCCCCCTATCCTTCTTCTAAGGGTATTATAGGCGGAGTTCTACTACCCCCCTTTATTATTATCGCCTTACTCTTTATTCTACCCTTTCCTACTATTATCTTTCCCTTTAACTCTCTTATACTATTTTTATTTTCCTAGCCCCCTCTTCCTTCCTTTTTACCTCCTTCTTATTATTCCTCTACTACCCCTTTAGTATTCTTCTATACCTTAGCCTATTCCCTATACTCTACCGTATCCTTTAGAAGCCTAAGGTTTCTTTTTATATTCTTATATAGCCTTTTAATTATTTAGTATATAGACTCCGGTTTATCCCTAAATAAGGGGCGGTTTAATACGTATTTATCGATATTTAGCTTTTAATTAGAGTTATTATTATTATTAAGTATATATACTAAGAGTATATTATCGTTTATTATCTAGAGTACTATTTAGTTTACCCCTTTTTCGATCTACTAAAGGCGGGTTTTAATCCGTTTTACCGCCTACTTATTATTCTTTAACTATTCCTTGTTTGCCTTTACCTATTTCTTTAGCCGCTTATTAATCTAGTTAAGTAAATTAACTATATACTTAATAAGGCTAAGAATCTACTAATTAATAACCCTATTATCCTAAGTAGGAGTAATATATATAAATAGTAAAGTAGGCCTTTTAAGGGTATAAAAGTAGTTCGGTTAGTTTAGATAGCCTATATTAGGTATAAGGATTAGCCTTATAAATCCGCTACCCTATACTAGCCCTATAATTACGCTTATTATTATTATTAGTATTATTATAATTATTATTATTATTATTAATAGGGTAAGTATAATAGGCTTAAGCGGGTTAATAAACGCTTATATAAATAGTAATTAGGGTTATATAGCCCTATTTTACTCCTTTTTTTACTATATATTATATAATAATAGGATTATACTTATAACTAAGCTTTAGTTATACCTAGCTATATTTAGTCCTTATCCCCTTAAATATAAAAAATACCTTTAAATTAAACCCGCGTTTTATTTTTTAAAATTAGGGCCTTAAGCCCTAGTTTTAAAAGTTATAAAGATAAACTTAAAAATACCTAAAATAACTTTTAAATAGAGTAAAACTCCTATTATACTTTAGGTATTATAATATATTCTCTAATATTTTATAGCTTTTATACTAGCTTTTACTACCTTTTTTTAAAAACTATAGCCTTATAAAAAAGGCTATAACCTTAACCCTACTTAACTTTTTTTTAAATAATCAGATTTTCTTAATAAGAATAAGCTAAAAGTAAGCTTAAAATACTTTTTTAGGAATTAAGTATTTTTTTATAAAAAATAAAAGCTAAATATTTTTTTTCTTATTTTTTTTGTACTTTATATAAATAATCCTAAAGCTTTATATAACCTTTAGTATTATAAAAAAAGGTAAAAATAAGGAAAATTATACTTATATAAGTAGAATTACTAAGGATTTAAGCCTAAAAAGGAAAAGAGGGTAGGGTATATTTTAATACTTATAAAAACCTTTTAATTATTCTATTTAAGTAGTAAAGTATAGATTTTATAATTAAAAATAGCTTAAGCCCTAGTTTTAAGAATTATAAAGTACTAAGAACTTAAAAAAATAGAGTATATAAGGCCTAAAAATATTTTTTTTTACTTACTAAGCTATTTTTAGCTATAAAATCTATTTTTACTACTTAAATAGAATAGTTAAAAGGGTTTTATAAGTATTAAAATATACTCTACCCCCTTTTCTCTTTTAGGCTTTAAATTCTTAATAATTATATTTATTTAAGTATAATTTTCTTTTATATTTACCTTTTTTTATAATACTAAAGGTTATATAAAGCTTTAGGATTATTTATAAAAAGGGTAAAAAAAATAAAGAAAAATAAAAAAAAGTATTAAGCCTTTATTTTTTATAAAAAATACTTAATTCCTAGGAAAAAAGTACTTAAAGTTTACTTTTAGTTTATTTTAATTAAGAAAATCCAATTATTTAATACAAAAATTAATTAAGATTAGAATTATAATCTTCTTTATAAGGCTATAGTTTTAAAAAAGGTAATATAAATTAGTAAAAAAGCTATAAGATATAAGAGGATATACTAGAATACCTTAAGTATAAAAGGAGTTTTACTCTACCTAAAAGTTACTTTAGGTACTTCTAAGTTTACCTTTATAATTCTTAAAACCAGGGCCTTAGCGGGTGAGATAAATTCATTTTTGGGCTCTATATACCCTGCCCTCTCCAAGTTCTGGGCACTTTATAATTCTCAAAACCAGGGCATTAGCGGGTAAGATTAATGATTTTAGTCTTCCCGCCCTTCTAATTTCCCGTCCTTTCAATCTCTCAACCCCAATGCCTAAGAGACGCCAAGGGTCGTATGAAATATCGTTATTAACCGGAAAGCACTATCGTCTATCGTTACTAAAGCATTGAAGCCTTACTAGTAGGCCCTTGGTGACTCAAGGCCCGCACATGTTCTTGCTTCCGCTCGATCGCTGTACCTCCGTGTTGCTGGACTCGCTGCCCATTGCACACGGCGTCAAAGTCATTTAGACACTCCCTTAGTTCTCATCCTAAGTTCTTCTTGAAATGTCATTTTTATTCGGTCGAGCCCGTGGACGAGCAGCTGCCGACTTACCAAAGCAAGCTCACGAGCATATTACAAGACTTGATGGCCCAAATGGAGCCTCAAAGGTGTCGCACTTGTTTTTTTTCCGAGCTGCTCTGTAGAACTATCGTTACTAAGAGGCTTTCTACCTAGGCAGAGGATCTTGCTCGCGTCCTGAGTCAAATGAAGCTTCTTTTGCAAGGAACCAACGGTGAGCACGGTTCCTGTATCTATTAGTGCTCAATTCGCGTCTTATACCGAACGACAACTCACATTTATCGTTAAAATACAGAAACTGACAGCTCGCCTGAGCAAACTTACCACCTTGTGACCGGCCTCATCGAGGAGGATCTACTTTTTCTCCTTGCCAACAATCTTTACCGCCTACCGTTCGAGTCTCGGAAGGACACTCAGGTGATCTTCTCCTATGTTTTCAGATTTCGACCCGCTTCTGCTGCCACGAAAAGCGACCCAATTGCTCTATCATACGTTGTCAGCAGTCGACCTCACGTGCTTGTGGAGTTGTGTCGAGCCTACGAACATAAAGAGAGCGCAACTCCGGCAGGGTCAGTGCTGCGCGAGTTGTTAAAAAACGAAGCTGCTGCGGCCGTTATTCTATACGATGACGGGGACGAGTCAGGATCGAGTGCCAAGGGATTCAGCGCTATCGACCGTGACAGACCCCAAAGTGGCAGAGGTGTCTTCTGGAGGTTCTTCGATTGGATCGACAAGAGTTCATTCGAGGTTGCTGCTGATGCCTTCACTACTTTTCGAGTATGCGTACTGCCTTGAACGTAGCTCGAGCCAATGGCATTTGCTCACTGTGACGAATCTTTCTAGGAGCTACTTACACGCCACAAAGACCTTGTTCCCCGGTATCTGTCTGTGAACTTCGACCGCTTCTTTGAGAAGTACAACAATGTGCTCGTGCAGTCCAACAGTTATGTCACCAAACGACAATCTATCAAGTTACTGGGGGAGATTTTACTTGACCGATCGAACTATAGCGTCATGACAGCATACGTTGACAGGGGCGACCATCTGAAGATCTGTATGAATTTGCTACGCGATGACCGACGCATGGTACAGTACGAGGGATTCCACGTCTTCAAGGTCTTTGTCGCCAATCCTCATAAGTCAATCGCTGTTCAGAAAATATTGCTTATGAACAGGGAAAAACTCTTGAACTTCCTCTCACAGTTTCTTCAAGATCGCACAGACGATGAGCAGTTTATCGATGAACGAGAATTCTTAATTAAGCAAATTCAAAATATGTCTTCTACACCAATTCCGCCAAAGCGTTAAGGGTACGATTTAAATTAGGACGCTGCACTATCCGTACATGTTTCAAAGATATGTATATAGGCACTTACCATCGCGCGCCAAGCAGGGCTATTGATATGGATGTATACTATCCTTCGTGAATGTTTATCGCCCCTCCCGGCGGATATAATTCCTAAGGCCTATTTTAACTAATTATAGCCGGTTTAGTAGAGGAGAGGGTAAAAAAGAGTAGATAACAAGGTAGAGGAGAGTAGGTATTAAAGCTATAAGGAGGAACTTATAACTACCTACTATTTACTAGGAGAAGGAAGTTATTAGAAATAATTATTATTACCCCTTTTTTATAAATTAGCTAATTATAACTAAGTTTATAAAAATAAGGATAATATTTTACTTATTTATAATTTATATTTATTAGAATACTCGTATAATAACTTAAACGGATTAGTAGGGATCTTAAATAAATAGTATAATATTATATAATACTATATAGTTATACTCGGTATTAATATAACTCTAGTCTAATATTAGTATAAATCTCTTATGATTCTAGTCTTATAAGTATTTTTATTATATTTATTAAATATAATATTATAATAAATAAATACTAGGGTTAAGTACTAAGTAACTATTATATAATATATATATACTATTTATAATAAATAAGGATTTATTATATAATTATATTATATAATTATAAATAAGGTTATTTCTCGACCTAGAAGAAGAATATAATTAAGAATATAATTATAAATATAAAGATAAGAGGAAGGAAAACTCTTCCCTTTTTCTCTCTTCTCCTTTCTTCCTAGGTAATAAATCGAGGAATAAATAATTAATAAATCTAATAGTAATTCGATCTAAAGTACCGATTTCCCGATTAGGAAATACCTATCCTATTTAGCTAAACGCCTAGATCCTATTCTACGCTTAGTTATAAAGAATCTAAATTATCCTCTAAAACGTATAATACTTAAAAAGCTATTATAAATTAATTAATATACTTATTAAAGTATAAAAATAGTCTCCGAAAATAATTATTTACGGGCTTTATAGAGTACTTCTAATAATCCTAATAAGTACTATAGTTCCTAAGATATTAGGTATAAAGAGAAGAGGTTTTCCTTATATATTAATAAATACTTAATTAAATTACCATTCCTCTTATTTATTAAATTATTATTATTATTATTATTTAATATAATCTATTATTCTACCTTTTAATTCTATTTTCTCTATACTTCTATAATAATAATCCCTTTATCTTATTATCCGACTTCCTATAAAAATAATTAATAATTTATTATTTAAAATAATCGAAAGTACTATTCGACCTTTTATACTTATATAATAGTAATTCTTTCTTTACTTCTAGAATACCTAATTCGTAACTAAATACCTTAAAAATAATACTAGGAGAAAGCCCTTCTTCTTTATAATACTATAATACTATTCTTTATTAGAATAACATTTTTTAAGACTTATTACGACTTTTTAAAACTTTAAGGCTCGAAGAATTACTCTACTTAGGTACTTCGAATAGAGTTAGCCCTTATATAGGAGAAGCTTTTACCCACTATATAATAATAAGGCTATAATAAGGCTAAAAATACTATAGCCCTTTTAAGGCTATATATAGAAAATAGGCCTTTAACCTAAATAAAGTATATTAAAAATATAAAACTAGCTTAGGATAAGCTTAAAGATTTATATAATCCCTTATTTTTTACTTTTAACTTTCTTTTTATAGGAGAATTATTTACTTCTTCGTATAAAGAAGGATAAATAAAGGTTTACCTTAATATAATAAAGTTCTATTACGAGGAACTTCTTTTTAGGGATATTATTATCCTTAAAGTTATTATTATTTTACTAACCTTTTCTAGTCTAAAGGACGATTATATAGGGATTATTATAAATATTACCTAGGCTTTACAAAATAATAAAAAAGCCTATACCCTTAATTCTTTATTTTCCTCTTTAATCGATAAAAAGAAAAAATATAAATCGAATAATACGGATAAGGTTTTTATAGCCTATAAAGGGAAGAAGCCCTATAAAGCTAAAAAGGGGTTTATTTTCTACCTAAACTATAAGAATAAGGGCTATAAGGAAGATAGCTATTAGTATTTATACCTATAAAAAGCTCCTTCTTAATAGGAGGATAAAACCCCTTCCTAATAAAGACTTTTCTAAAAGGGAAAATAAAGGTTCTCTCCTTATTTAAGGAAAAAGGAGATAAAGGATTCCTTAAATTCCCTTATAAATAAGAAAGAGAAAAATAAGGTAATTATCCTTATAAATACCCCCGTTAGTCCTATATTATAGAGTATTAAGAAATAACCTCTTTCTTTTTCTTCTTCTTATTCTATAAATTAGGTACCTAGAATTCTTCTTATAAAGGAAAAAGAAGTCGAAGAAATCAAAGAAAAAGAAGATACTTCTTCCGGATTAGAATACTAAATATACGAAGAAGACGAAGAAGATATCGAATTTAAAAACGTTAATATGGATATTATAGAGGTAAATTATAACCCCCTTCTTCCTTCTATAAATATAATAATTAATAAAAATATAGGATTTCTAGAAGGAATTTAGGACTTATATAGTAATTTTAATAGAATCCAAGAAATAAAATAAAGGATTTAGGATCTAAAGATCTTCTCTATCTCCTATTATAAAAATACCCCTTTTCTTTACGATATAGGAGTAATAAAGTATATTATATATAATAAAGACCTTTTTCGTAACTATTATACTATAAATATAAAAGTATAATAGGGAAAGGTAGGTATAATCCTTATAAAAGGAGCTAGAAATATTATTTTTTAGTTTAAAAATAATAAATAATACTATAAAATAAGTAATATATTTTATATACCTAAATTAGGTATAAATATAATAAGTTAATCCTACTTTTCTAAAATATATATAGTTATAAGTAATAAAAATATATAACTACTTAATAAAGGAAACAAAATAGCTAAAGGAAATATATATAATAAATTAAATTATATTCCTTTCTTAATTACTAAAGGAAATAAAATTATAAGGAATACTATACTTAATACTAAGTTAAATAAAGATATTAACTTATACCTTTAGTATAAAAGACTTAGCTATATTAATTATAGAACGTTAATAAAACTATTAAAAAGTAAAGATAAGAATATTACTTTTAATTACTTAACTATTAAATAAATAAAATAATATAAAGAATATATAGAAGCTAAATTAACTAAAAAAATAAATAAGAAAGCCTTTAAAAAGAGATATATATACTTAGAAAAAATAAGTATAAATATCTAGGGGCCGATTAAAATACTAACTTATAATAAATATAGCTATTTTATTACCTTCCTAAATACCTATTCTAGATATCTAGAAATAGCTTTAATTAAAAATAAAAACGCAGCTTTATAAGAATTTATTAACTATAAAATAAGAGTAGAAAATAATAATAATAATATAAAAATAAAAGAAGTATTTATAGATAATACTAAAGAATTTATATATATATAAGGAATTATTATATTAAATAAGGTATTATTTTTAATACTAGCCCTCTAAATACTAAAGAGCCTAATAGTAAAATAGAACGAATAAATCGTACTTTATTAAATAAAGTTAGGGCTATTATTTATATAGCTAATTTACCTTACTACCTATAGGGAGAAGCTATATTAATAGCTACCTATTTATATAATAGGTCTTTATATGCCTATTTAATATAATCCTTACCCTAGAAGACTTAGATAAAATAAAAATATTTAGTAGTATAATATATTATAAAAATAAAAGCCCAGATACAAAACTAGACCCTAGAGTAAATAAAGGAGTTATTATTAGCTACCTTAATAATACTTATAAGATATAGGACTTTAGTAAAAAGAATATAATACTATCTAAAGATATAGTAATTCTAGAAAATAAGTTTATAGAAAATAATAAAGAAAATAATAAATAAAATATATAACTAGATTTTAATTTACTACCTTCTATAATATAGTCTATAATATCTAGTTATAATAATAAAGAAGATAAATTAATTTAAGAATAAGTAAATAAGCAAATTCAAGAAGAAATTCAAGAAAATAATACTAATAATAATACTAATAATAATACTAATAATAATACTAATAATAATACTAATAATAATACTAATAATAATACTAATAATAATACTAATAATAATACTAATAATAATACTAATAATATAAATAATAATAATACTAATATAGAATTAATATAAGGAAAGAATCTGCCTTCTATAAAAGTAAGAATACCTAAAAAGCCTATAGAAGATAAAGAAGACTATAAAGAATTCCCTAAAATAAATTATATATTAAATAATAGTAAAAGAGAAGCTATTTTAAATATACTAGTAAATCCAGATTTATTAGAACTATCTACGTTAAAATAGGCTATAAAAAGCCCTAATTATAACGAGTAGAATAAAGCTATAAGCTAGAAATAAATAAATTAATTAACTAAGAAACTTAGGATATTATAAAGGTACCCAAAGATAGGAAGCCTTTAGGAGGCCGTTAAGTGTTTAGGCTAAAGAAAGATAATAATAATAATATAAAGAAATACAAAGCCCGCTTTATAATACAAGGATTTAATTAGGTTTATAGCTTAGATTACCTAGAAACGTTCTTAACTATAGCTAGGCCTAAAAGTATTAGAATACTATTATTAATAGCTTTATATAATAATATAATTATTAAGCTATACGATATAAAGAATACCTTTATATATACTAAAGTGGATATAGAAATATACGTAAAATTCCTAGCTAAATTCAAAGAATATATTATAGAGGATTATTAAAATAAAAATAAAGGAAAATTCCCTTTAAATTAGAAGACTCTATATAAATAAGATACGCTTATAATTAAGTTAAGAAAAGTATTATACGGCCTTAATTAAAGCCCGAAGCTATAGTATAATTATTTATCCTTTACTCTTAAAAAACAGGGATTTTACCCCTTATTTTAAATAAGGGAGTATTTATAAACAAAGAGCTAAAAAATAGCCTTAGCTATATATATCGACGATATTTTAGTAGCCGCTAAAAACAATAAAATTATTACTCTAGTACTATAGAGATTAAATAAAGATTTAAAAATATAAGATCTTAGCTATTTAGAAGACTTTTTAAGTATATATATATAATTTAATAGGGCTAATAATACGTTAAATAGAATAATTACCTAAACTTCTTCTCGATAACCGCGCCCGACTTCTAGCGCGACCGACGACGATTTACGACTAGACGATATCGGTATCGTCTTTAGTACCCCCGACTACCCTAAGGGCTATAACGACCGGGGATTACGGCCGAGGATAGCTTCGTCTACTCTCGACGTATTCTTAACCCGTACGATATAATAGCCTAGTATTTTCGATTTACTACCCCGAACCTACTAGTAGTACCGACTAAAACGAGATAGAGCCCTTGTATACTCTAGCTAATCCGGATAAAAGAACTATATATAATATACTTATAGGATTAGTCCTATCCTTTTTCTTATAATACGTTTAAGTTATAATAGCTGAATTCGGGAATAAGAAATTCTATACTAAAGCTAACCCGATAATAATATAGCTTTATAATAATATCCGTATTATAATCGACCGTACTATTAAAAACTACCTCCTAAATTAGAGTTCTTCTAATAATAGATATAACCCTTAATCCTAGGTATAGGTTACTAATAGCTAGCCTAACCCCTTACCCCTAATAATAAAGAAGGCTATTCTATCGAGATACAAGAGAGAAATTATTATATATATTAAGAATTCTATTAAGGATATTATTAATAAAGCTTACTATAATATAGTTTAGACTATTAACTAGATCTTTTATACTTTATTTTATATTATTATACGAAAGCTTCCTAGTAATAATATCGTAGTTATATTCGACTAATATACTATTAACTTCGCTAATAACCTAGAGTAGGTTTTAAAAGCGTTTAAAGACTCCGCCCTTATCGTATAATAATCGTACTCGATTATTACTAAGGGTATCCCCCTTTATATTATTATTAGGGACTATAATAACTTCGTTCGAGAAATCGAAGAGGTTAATAGGGTTAAGGTTTCTCGCGTACGAGCGCTTAAGACTCGTCTAGGAACGCCTAAAACCGCTATCGTTATTAGCCTTATATTAATAGAGTATTACTATTTCTACCTAGGCATTTCTCTATTTTTACCTAGGCCCTACCCACCTACCCTACCCCCCCGTATACTCGCCCACCTAATTTAGGTATAAAGACATATGGATTAGGTCCGTACAAGACGAGATTAATATTAATACCTCGGGCGAGCCGTCTATAAAGAGATTACGATCTTATATAAATACACGGGTAGGAAGAGTATCTCGCGGATAAAAAAGCAGGCTAAGGGGGGGGGGGGGGGGGGGGGGAGGCGGCGCCGTCGGGCGGGGTCCCGCGACCTTCTTTAAAAAAAAGGGGGGGGGGGGGAGGGTGCGGGGGGGAAAAAAAGGGGGGGGGGGGGGGGGGGGGGGGGGGGGGGGGGGTAATAGCAGCGCCGTCGGTAGCGCTATCGCTATCTTCTTTAATTAAGAGATCGTGCCGGCTATATAGCCGGAAGAATAGTCGGACCGTAATATCGCGATTTATCGCTTACGATCGCTTTTTATTATAGATTTAAACGAATTAGCCTCTAATCCTATACCTCTAATCCTATACCTCTAATCCTATACCTTTAAGCCCGTATTTTTACGTATATATTTTCGTATACCTATAGCCTAAGCACGGACCTACTCCCGGGGTCTATATACCCGTATACCTAAATTAGGTAGGCTAGTATATAGGGGGGCGGGGTAGTAAGTAGGGCCTAGGTAGAAATAGAGAAATGCCTAGGTAGAAATAGTAATACTCTATTAATAATAGATATAAACCGATTCTATAACCTAGGCCTAGCTATAAATACCTAGTTATTTATTTACGAACTTTATAAAGACTCTATTCGACCGAAATAATACTATAACTATTATAAGTTCGGCTATATATTATAATCCTATTTAGTACTAAAGCTTTATAGGAAGTACGGGGCTATAGTATATAAGAATAAGAATAATTATAAAACTAGGTATAATAAAGTTAAGTTCTATTATATTTCTTACTAAGGAGATTACCCTACGTAGTCGTACTCCTACCTAGTAATTATTAAAAAATAGGATAGAGCTATAGTAAACTATAACTAAAGACCTACTAGATTCGCTAAACCCCGTTAATATACCTTTTTTACTCCTATAAAACCCCCGGTTACCCCTTTATAGCCCTCCTTATAGCTAATACTTCCTACTAATAACCCCCCTTTAAATATACCCTAGTAAGTACGCTCCTTATAGGCGATTATAGCCTAACCCTAGTATAAAGCCCTAGTACTCGGGGAAACCCCTAAAACGATACGACGTTTCCTTAAAAGGGCTTATAATACCTTCCTCCCGATTACCCTAAGCCTAGTATTAACGAGGATAAATATTAACTATAATAAGGCTCCCCTAGAACCTATCCTTTCTACTCCTAAGAGGAGGTATAGTAATCGTAATAATACCTTCCTAATATCCGATAGAATATAGCTTATTATTATCCTAATATCCTTATTTTCCGCTAAATCCTCTTTTACCTTAGCTTTTTTATATAATTAAAAGCCTTCCTATAGAATATTAATAAATAATACGAGCTAGCCTAGCTTGCCCTTTATAATATACTAGTATATAATATTATATCTTTTTAAGAAATCGCTATACGCCCTAGTATTATACCTTCTCTCCTAGGTATAACCTTATACTAACTTATTTATAATAGCGGTTAGATTATACTATATATTTATAAAAAATACCCCCCTTTTTTATAGATAGCTAAAGCCGGCGAAGACTAGTACTTTATCTCCTTCGTTAATAGCCCTTAATTCTTTATTATTTATTCCCCCCCCGATAGCTTTACTATAATAACCGATTATATTCTTCCTATAATAAGCCTATATCTATAATAAATCCTCCTAGGGGATTTTAATATATATTATCTAGCGTAGAATACCTTCGAAAGATCTAGCCTATATTTAGACCGACTTTTTTAATATATTACCTAATTATAGCTTACCCTCCTTACCCTATATAGTAAGTATACTAGGTTCTTCTATAATTATAAAAATAATACCCTTAACCTTATTTAGGTATCCTCGAATATTCTTATAGCCTTCTCCGGTCTAGACCTCGACCTAATAGGCTTTAATTATATCTCCTAAATAATTATTTACGGATTACCCGATTAGACTAACTCCCTAAACCTAAGACTATAATAGTAATAGGTAGATAGAGATAGCGTTTTTAGGGAAGCCTAGGCTTAAATACGCTTTATTCCTAGCCTTTTCCCTACCTTAGCTAATATTAATATTATACTTAATAGGCTCTATAACGACTTTTATAGTATTATTTAGTATATAGTCCTATTTATAATCCTAAAATACGGCTAGGGTAGGTAATAATTTACCCTAATTATAGTAATAATAATATAAAATACTAAAAAAGCCTAGTATAAATATAGATAAAATAGAATATAAGCCTATTAGGAGGACTTATAAGTAATAATACGATACTAGAAAGTAGAAGTATAAAACGCTAAACGAGCTTATTAAAAATCCTTCCTCGAGAAAATAGGCTCCTCCCTTAATAAGCTTTAGGTAGTCGAGTATTAAGTAAGAATATATAATAGACTTACTCTAAACCCTATTTACCTTCTCCCCTTATTTTAGCCTAATAATAGCCTAGTAATTACGTTTAAAAAGAAGGTAATAGTTCTTAATTACCGTTTTTTCCCCCTATACCTTAACCTCCCTCCCCTAAAATACTATTACCTATAGCCTTAGTTTTACCTCCTACGAAAGATTATTGTATTAAATATTAAGATTACCCTTAATAGAATACTATTATAGAAAGCTATTAGAATTAATACTATTCTAGCCGGGTTTTTAAAAATATACTCCTCCGCCCTTATATCCCCTTTTATAGTAATTTTTTAAGTATATATTAATATCGGCTATTTCCCTCGATACCTATACTCTATAATTATTATTATCTTATATAAACCCGGTAAACGATTAAATATTTATTAATAGGCTAGCGGATATAGACTAATATTACTCCTTTATTATTTAGGGAAGATCCTTAAATCGATTATTAGATAAATTATCTCTTCTACCGCTAAAATATATAGCCTACTCCTAAATAGATAAATAAGTAATTATAAATATAAATTTATTAAAATAACTATTCTTATAGTTATAGAACTTATTCGCGCTATATAGGCTAAAAAGGGGGTAGTCTCCTTTCTTTAACTCGATATTAAAGGAGCTTTTAATACTATTTAGTATACTAAACTTTTAAATAAACTCGATTATCTTAGCTACCCCTATTAGATTATTAGCTTCCTATATAATTATTTTTCCGACTATTCTTCTAGACTTCGCTTTAATAATAAAACCTTTAACCTAGTCCTAATCCCTATAGGAGTCCCCTAAGGGTCTCCTCTCTTTATTATTTTATTTATCCTTTATATAGCCCTACTCTACTACCGACTTTAGTATAAAAAAGGCCTTATTATTATAGGATTTATAAATAATACTAATCTTCTTAGTATTAGGCCTAATACTAGAACTATTATAAGATAATTATAATCCGCTTAGTATATTTACGAGAACTAGATAATAGACTATAGTATATCCTTTAGCCTTAATAAAAGCGAACTTATTTATTTTTTAAAGTAATAATAGCTAAATACTACCCTAGTTCGCCTTAGGGATTATTAAGTCTACCTAGTTATAAAAGTAAGACTCCTCGGAGTCTAGGTTTACTATAAACTATAGTAAAAGGTATACCTTAGAGTACTTTAAAATAAGCTCCTTTAGTAGAACCTCGCCTTTATTATAATATTAGCCTTTATATAGGGATACCCTATAACTAAGGCTTATAAGGTTTATAGTAAAATTATACGCTTATTTATTAACTATACTATTATAACCTTTTACGCCCTTATACTATATAATAATAAGCTATTTAGAATAGCTAAGAACCTTACTAAAGCTTAGTCTATATACCTTCGTACTATTACTAGCGCCTATAAAACTACCCCTATTTATTACTTTGAGTCTAAGACCTAGACCCCCCCTATCGACTTATACCTTAACCTATATATAGCTAGCTCCCTTATACGCCTTAATCGAATAGGAATACTAAATAAAATTAAATAGGCTTTTTATAGAGTTAATAAATACCTAATAAGATTCCCCTAGTACTAACTCTTATAATAATAACCCGGCTATACCCCCTTTTTATAAGAAATTAAGTAGGTATAAAAATAGACTAATACTATTAACCTCCTTAAAAATACTTTCCTCTACTATTATTTAGCTAAAGACTAGGCGCGAAAATAGGATTACTTAGAGACTAAGCTATATAATAACTAATATTATAGCCCCCTTTTCCTATTTAGCTTCCTATATTATTTTAATTAGCCTAATATCCTTAAGATATATAATAGCCTCCTTAAATATATTAGTACTATAATAATATAATTACGAATAAGTAAAATAGGCTTCTAAGAGTTCCTCTTTTAATAATATATTCTTAATATTATTACCTCCTTCTACTCTTATAAAAGAAGGCTAGAGAATATTTATTATATTATCCTATACTACCTAAAATACGATAAATACTAGTCTTCCCTCCTATAGAGGATTATAACCGATAAGTACTTACGTTTTAAACTATAATATCGCCCTAGTACTATTATACTTACTAAATAAATACTATATTATAGGAGTCTTTATTAATTTACTTTTATAA
Organism: Ophiocordyceps camponoti-leonardi (nom. inval.); assembly: GCA_003339455.1. Classification (NCBI taxonomy): domain Eukaryota; kingdom Fungi; phylum Ascomycota; class Sordariomycetes; order Hypocreales; family Ophiocordycipitaceae; genus Ophiocordyceps; species Ophiocordyceps camponoti-leonardi. The sequence continues at coordinate 186,558 of PDHP01000010.1, read as the reverse complement.
ACTCCTTATATATTACCCTAATTATATTCTAGGTTATATATTTATAACCGCTTATATAGACTAATCTTTACCGTATTTATTAATTACCTAACCCTACCTAAGCTATTTTATTATCCTTATACTTATAATACTTACTTAAGATTTTTTAAGCGGGGCTATTATAAACTATAATTAATATCGTCTTTAATACTAGGGTTAATAGGCTAGCCTTAACCTCCTTAGCTAACTACCTTATAGGCCTACCGACTTTCTTCTACTTTCCGCGTAGGATAACTCGTTTTAGTATAGTAATAATAGGCTACTTATTATTTCGTATTATTATAATAAGCGACTCGTCCGCGTTATTATCGAGGTTTATAGCGGAGGTCGCGAGAGGGTTAGGGGTATTCGGAGATAACCTAGTTATAATAGCTTAGCGCTTTACGCTACTAGTATTATCGCTTAATATTATCCTACCCTTCTTTTTACTAATAGTATAAATAATAGGCGTTTCCTAAGTATTAAAGCTAATAAGTATAAGAGCCTTAGCTATAGGTTAGGAGGACTTATTATTCTTCTAAACGATAGTAATTAACGTTTATAACGACTTCGTAATATCCTCGATAGCGCTTATAATCTTCTTTATCGTTTTAGATAATACTTTTAGCTTTACTTTAATATTCTCTATAGCCTAGGCAGTAGATTTATTAGCGTTAATAGAGTACTAATCGAGTAATATAGCCTTAGCCTCGTTTTGAATCGCGTATATATTATAGTACTAGTCTTTCTATTCGGAATTATTCTAAATAACCTTAGCTACCTTTAGCCTAGCCTTCTTACTAAGCTCCTTTATTATTATAGCCTCCTTAGCCTTTTTTACCCTAAAGTTAGTATAGAATTTTACGCTTATTTTAACTATATTAAGTATTATTTAGCTTTTAGTTAAATCTTACCTCTACTCCTACCGAGATTAAATATACCTTATAGTAAACTATATTTACTTTTACGTATACTATATAAGAGTTAGCTATAGTCGCTATTTTAGTTAATATTATTATCGTACTTATTAAGGATTCTTATTTATAATACTAATCCTAATAGCTATCGATTAGTATACTAGCCCTTTATTAAATAAGAGTATTACTATTTCTACCTAGGCATTTCTCTATTTCTACCTAGGCCCTACTTACTACCCCGCCCCCCCGTATACTAGCCTACCTAATTTAGGTATACGGGTATACGGACCCCGGGAGTAGGTCCATACTTAGGCTATAGGCATACGAAAACATACACGTAGAAACACGGGCTTAAAAGCATAGGATTAAAGGCATAGGATTAGAAGCATAGGATTAGAGGCTAATTCGTTTAAATCTATAATAAAAAGCGATCGCGAGCGATAAATCGCGATATCGCGGTCCGACTATTCTTCCGGCTATATAGCCGGCACGATCTCTTAATTAAAGAAGATAGCGATAACGCTACTAACGGCGCTACTATTACCCCCCCCCCCCCCCCCCCCCCCCCCCCCCCCCCCCCCCCCCCGGGAGGNNNNTATTAGATCAGCCTCTTTTTTAATATAGGTGTTTTTTTTTTTCCGCCGGCTTCTTTCTTCCCCCCCCCCCCCCCCCCCCCCCCCCCCCCCCCCCCCCCCCCCTTAGCCTACCTCTTTATCCGCGAAATACTCTTCCTACCCGTATATTTATATAAGATCGTAATCTCTTTATAGACGGCTCGCCCGAGGTATTAATATTAATCTCGTCTTATACGGACCTAATCCGTATATCTTTATACCTAAATTAGGTGGGCGAGTATACGGGGGGGCGGGGTAGGTGGGTAGGGCCTAGGTAGAAATAGAGAAATGCCTAGGTAGAAATAGTAATACTTATTAAATAATACGTAAAATATAATTATTATAAGGTATTTCCCGCTTAGTATTTATATCGACTTCTCGAGGTATTTTTACTTAATACTATTATTATTATTATAGGGAAATCGGGTAATAACCTAGGTATATATAGGGTATTTCTACCCTACGTAAGTAGGGTACTTACCTTACTAATCTACCCTATTACCTTAGCGCCCTCGCCCGTATATAGGGCCCCCCCCTTTTAGACTTTACCCTAATTCCTCTCCCTTCTTACCCTCTTTTCTACCCCCTCCCCCCCCCGTTTTCCTCCCTCTCTACTATAGCCTAGTAGGGTTAGGATTAACCTACTACTACTCCTACTTATACTACCGATTCCTGCCCGTCTTCGGGCTTTTATTCTATAGAAAAGGGGGGTTTTCCTCCGGGTCCTCCCGGTTTTTCCTCCCTATAGTTAGCTAGATAGAGTCCTAGATACCTATAGGGTTACTAGAGTAAGATTAAATAATAATAATACGTTAAATATAACCCAAGAAAAATATACTAGAAATAAGCTTAAAGAATTAAATAAAGAAAATATTAGTTACCTAGATATACTTAGTAAACCTAGAATTAAACTTAGAAAAGCAACTATAATACCTAATAAAGATATTATATTATAATACTAAAAGGAAATAGGTTCTTTATTATACCTAGCCTTATAAATAAGACCTAATATACTATATTTAGTTCTATCTTATACTAGATTTACTTCTAAACCTAATAATATATATATTTTAGCTTTAAATACTATATAAAAATATTTAAATAAATTCCCTAGTAAATCTATTATTTATAAAGAAAATATACCTTAGAATACATATAGTATAAAGAGATTTTTTAATACTAGTTAGGCTTTTAATTTAATAGAAAGAAAGAGTATTTCTAGCTATTATCTTTATATATATAATAATATTATTAACTAGGCTTTTAGTAAATAAAAATCAATAGTACTTTCTAGTATAGAAGATTTACTATAATAAATCAAGGCTTAGATATTAAGATAATAAGAAATATACCTATTTTATTAATAGATAATATAGGAGCTTTAATATTAGCTACAAATCCTGAATTTTATAAGAGGTTTAAATATATAAACTTAGCCTATTTTTATTAAATAGCTAATCTAAGGCAAAAGAAAATAATAATATACTATATTAAAAGTAAAGATAATATAATAGATATTTTTACTAAAGAATTAAATAATAAAGCTTTTTATAAGTTTATACCTTTATTATCTTTAACTTAAGCTTATAAATAAAGAGGTTTTTTATCTAATTTAAGCTTTTTAGGATTTTCCTCTTATATAAAATTTTTTTTACTATTATTACTTATTAAAAGATTTTTTCTCTCTTTTTACTTAATAAGAGTTTTTATATTTTTATTTTAAATATAATACTATTATATTTAAATAAATAAAACCGTATAAATAAATACCCTTATACTATATTATTTAGGGAGGATATAAGTATTTTATTATCTTTATTAAATATAATATTATAATAAATAAATACTAGGGTTAAGTACTAAGTACCTACTATATAATAAATATATACTATCTATAGTAAATAAGGAATTATTATATAACTATATTATATAATTATAAATAGGGTTATTTCTCGACCCAGAAGAAGAATATTATTAAGAATATAATTATAAATATAAAGATAAGAGGAAGGAAAACTCTTCCCTTCTCCTCTTTTTTTCTTTCTTCCTAGGTAATAAATCGAGGAATAAATAACTAACGAATCTAATAGTAATTCGATATAAAGTACCGATTTCCCGATTAGAAATACCTATCCTATCTAGCCGAATACCTAGATCCTATTTTATACTTAGTTATAAAGAATCTAAATTATCCCCTAAAATATATAATACTTAAAAGGCTATTATAAATTAAATAATATACTTATTAAAGTATAAAAATAATCTCCGAGAACTTTTATTTATAGGCTTTATAAAGTACTTTTAATAATCCTAATAAGTACTATAGTTCCTAAAATATTAGGTATAAAGAGAAGAGGTTTTCCCTATATATTAATAAATACTTAATTTAACTACTATTACGCGCTAACTACCTTAGTAGCTACCGACCCCGTACGCGGACCTTAAAGAAACCTGCCCCAAGTCCTTATTATATAATCTAGACCTTATTACCCGCGTATAAAGGCAGTAGGATTCCCTCTTCTATTTCCTCTTTTCCTTCTTTTCTTCTTTAGCTTAGAATCTTCGTATAGAACACCTTTATATATTTTTTTATTATTTAGCTATTATACTATTCTAAGCTTATTTTCCTTACTAATAAACGTTTAATAAATATATATTCCCTTTTATATTTTATAAAAATAAAAAATACTATAGAAGACTAAGAATTAAACCCCTATAACTAATAAAGAAATCTATTATTCTACTAGACTTACCTTAAAGACTCCCCAGTAGGAATCCTTAGTAGAAGAATTAGACTAAGACCCCTCGCCCGCTTTAAAAGGACTAGAGCGACTAAACCTAGCCTAAATACCCCTACCCTCGATAAAAGACCCTAAGGAGAGCCTATTTAAAATAGCTTCTTCCTCGAATTAGCTCGATATTTAAGCGTTATTTATAAAGATAATAGCTATAAGAGCGGAGTTTACCTAATAATACTATACTAATAACCCTAGCCCTAATATTTCTCGATAGATAGCCTCTATAGCTTTTAGAGAGCCTTCTACTAATTTTATAACTATTAGTAAGGCTATATAGAAAAACTTTACGACTATAGGTAATCCGAACCCCGTATACTCGGATAATACTAAATCCTATTATAAGGATATTAGTACCTTTACTAATAAAAAGGGAGAATTTAGTACCTTTTTAGTTAAACTTAAAGATAAGATATATACTAATTAAATAACTTTCTATAATAAATAGGACTATATATTATTTTTATTTTAAAGCCTTAATAGGAGGGTATAGAAAACCTTAGAAACCTATTATAAATCCGAGGACTATTTATACTCTTACTTAGCGGAAATAATCTAGAGTTTAGGGTCTACCTTTAATAACCTAAATAAGTTCGAGGAATTTATTAATTATTTCTAGAAGTTATACTTTTCTTTTACTAATAAATAGGATATTTTATAGTTTATTATAGAGTTTAATAATTTAGTTATAAAAGCTCGAGTACTCGAGGATTAGTTAAAGTATACCCTCCTAAAACGCCTCCCTAATAACCTCGACCCTAGTTTTCTCTAGCTATTAAAGGATAATTATATCCCTTATAAGGAATACTATAAAGCTATTAAGAATACTATTTTTTATTATTAGCCGAATACTTAAAACCCCTAGCCCTAGTTACGTATTCCTTATAATAATTCCTTAGCTACCGATAAAAAGGAGAAACGGCCTATTAATTTAAAAAAGAAGGGCTAAGACCTCTTTAAGGCCGAAAAGAAAGTTTATTAGGATAATAATACTTATTTTATATATAGTAAAAAGGGTTATTAGGCTAAGGATTACCCGGACTAACTAAAGGTTATAGGCCTTTAGTAATTAAGTATACTATTTATAACTAAGAAAGAGGACTTTAATAACGAGGAGTCGGGAAAAGACTAAGGCTATTAAAAGTCTTTATAATAATCTTATAGGTATTATTTAAAAAGGAAAGTTTAGGGAAATCCTTTATTATTAATAGTATAATTTAGATTAATAGTATTAGTTTTTAAGCTTCTACTTTTTATAATACTAAAGTAAATACCCGCCTTTTCGTATTCTACCGATTCGCTAAAAAGACTATAAAAAGCCTCGGCGCTAAACTCGTTTCTACTTACCTAATCCCTTTTATTAACTTCTAAGGCTATAATACTAGTATTATATATTAATACCTTATAATAACCCTTATAATTAATAATTACTCGTTTCCTCGGGAGATATTCTAGGTAGCCGACTATAGCTAGGATATTTTTATTAGACTTTACTAAATAGCCGAGAAATACCTCCTCCTCGACTATTTTACCTATAAGCTTATATAGCCTAATAACCTACTAGCCCTCGTTAAATACTCCCCGTTTATTATTTTATAGGGCCTACCCCTAGGAAGCTAATAGGTTAACCTAGCTATATAAGCTAATATAGAATACTAGAATAAGCTCTTAAAGAAGGATAAACGCTAATATAAGATTCTACGATATTCCTAGACTAACCTTAATATTACCTTTCTTACTAATCCCCTAAAGAAAAAGACTATAATACCCTAACCTAATAACCCGATTAATCCTAACCCTAATACTATTATACTAGGCGATTTACTATTCTAGGCGAAGTTAATTATAACCCTTTAAACTAACCCCCGTAGGAAATATTAAAAGGAGTTAAAGCTATTAATACTAATTACCCTAATCCCCCCTAAGGATAATAATAATAATCCCGACCTCTTTATAATAAGGATCGCCCGCCTAAGCCCGGAGAATATTACCTATAAAGGTTAGAAGATTCCTTTCCTAGCGGGCGAAAACCCGGAATATATCGCCCTAATCTATAGTATAATTCCTTTAGCCCTCTTATACCTTAAGGGTTTCTTTAGTAAGAAAGAAGTATATACCCTAGGAGACTATTAACTAGGTTATAATATTAAACTTAAACTTAATAAGCCTCTTAATCCGGCTAGCCCTCCTACGTATAAAATACTAGTTAAATACCTACTATTAAAGAAAAAAACTATTAATTACTTAAAAAAGATCGGATTTATTAAGCCTAATACTAGCCCTTATACTATCCCCGTTTTTTTTATACTAAAGCCCTACTTAATAGCCTATTATTTTTATATTAATTATTATTAAATAAATAACTATCTTAAAGGCCGAGTCTTACTTATACCTTCTTTAGAAAGTACTACCTTTAATTACTATTTTACCCGATACTTTTCTAAGATCGATATTATTTAGGCTTTTTACTAACTCCGCCTTAACCCTAATTCCGAGTATTTAATAGCCTTCCGTATAAGATTTAGTATATACTATTAAAAAGTCCTCCTTTTTAGTTTAAAAATCGGGCTTACTTAATTCTAGAACTTTATTAATATATAGCTTTATAACCTATTAGACTACTATACTAGTATTTATATTAATAATATACTAATTTACTTAAATAATAATAAGAAAGAGGTTTATTAATAAAAAACCTATAAGATTATTTAGCGCTTATATTAAACGAATTTTTAGAAAGATATTAAAAAATCCCGGTTTAATATTATTAAGGTTAATTATCTTAGTATTATACTAAAAACGGGTATTAGGCTTAGTATTAACCCCTATAAAATATAAGTAATCTCCGACTAGAAATTTAAGGACCTTTATAATCGTAAGGCTATACGCTCCTTTTTTAGCCTTTATAACTTTATTCGGGTTTTCTATTATTATACTAGTAATACTATTAAACCCCTAAACTATTTACTAAAAAAGGATTCGGAGTTTTCTTTTAGACCTAATTAATATAAGGCCTTTACCTAGCTAAAAAGGCTTACTATTAAAGCTCTTATCCTTACCTTCTTCTAACCTAAGCTCCTGATTTATTTTAAGACTAATACCTCCTATAATACTATTACTAGAATTCTCTAATAATAATAGCCTAATAATAAAACCTAAAAACCTATTAGCTTCTTCTTTAAGACTATAATCCTTACTGAATAAGTATACCTAATTTAAGACTATAAGTTCCTAGTAGTTATATAAAGCCTTAAGTACTTTTACCCTAAGCTTCTTAAGTAGAAATTCAATATTATTACCGATTATAAGGCTTTTATATACTTTATAATAAAAAGGCTTTTATTTATTTAATAGGTATACTAGTCTAACTTTTTAGCTTAATTCGATATATACTTCCTTTATTACCTTAGCCGATTAAATATAATAGCTAATACTTTATCTTAGAAGATTATAAAGCTTCTAATAGTTAAGGCCTAGGAAAAAGAAAAGTATATATTTAGTATAATCCCGCTAGAAAGACTCGGATTCGACCTACCTATAACCCTTAACCCTACCCTAACCCCTACTATTATCGCTTTTATTATTATCCGAGTAGAGACTAAGCTTTTAGGTATTAACTTAGTTAACCTAATCTAATAAGAAAATATAACGCAGAACCTCGGCTAATAAGGGAGTTAACTAATCGTATTAGAGAAGTCGACTAATAGTATTTTTCTATTAATTACCCTTATTTATACCGCCTATAAGCCCGTAATCTTTGCGTATAATAGCTAGAATAAAACGCTAAAGCTTTTATAATAAGATTATTATTAGCTAAGTATAAAGTAAAACGTTTATTACTATATTTATAATTATTATAATTATTAAAGGAATAAAATCCCCTATAATAAAACCCCTAGACTCCTTTACTTATTATTAATCCTAACCTCCGTTTAGGAATATATAGCTTATAATAGGAAGATAATACTATAAGATTACTATAGGTATAATTATATTTAAACCTTTATTTATAAGCTTAGTAGGATTATTATTATACTACCCGGTAAGAAGAATAATACTATAAAGATCCTCGTATTATACTACTTTTACTTACTATACTACTTCTTTAGAATACCTCTTATCTAAATTATAGATAATACTAGCCCTTTTATATTAGTATTCCTTACTAAGATTAATTATTTAACCGGAATAAAGTATTAGTACGGTAGTACCCTTTACCCTTAAACATAAGGAAGCGTTAAAGTTATAAATTAATACCTAGATTAACGCTTATAATTTTACGTTAGAAAGTATTAGGATAATTAGAACGACTTCCTACTAGCCCTCGATTTTATATATAATTCCTCCTAGTATACCTTAATCGATATAGCCCTATTAACTATAATACTAGGTAAAAGCTTATATAACCCGCTTTCTATTAATATTACTATAGAGCTATAGAACTATTAATTATTATACGGGATTTAGTATAAAGAGCCTAGGTAGTATAATAGTAAGTATTATAGGCTTCGATATATATATAATAATAGTAAAAATAGTAGGCTAATAAGAAATACTAGCCTATGGATTTTATAATTAATAATAAAGTCTTTTTTAATAAAAAGGATTTAGTATAATTACCCCGATTACTCGATTAAATATATAATAATCGGGCCTTTTTATTATTACCGCCGAAAAGGGGTATAGTTATATACTAGATTTACCGGATAATTATAAAATAACGAATTTTTTCTACGCTAATTAACTAAGGAAAGCTATTATTAACCCGCTACCCGATTAAATATAACCGCCTCCTAAGCCTAATAAAGTTAATAGTATACTAGAGTAAGAAGTCGACTATATTTTATATAGTAGAATTATTAGCTATTAGTAAAAACTCGAATATTAAATTACCTAAAAGGCTATAATCCTAATAATATATAGTATCCTATAAAAAACTTCTAGTATACGCTAATAGCGCTAAAGTATTATTACGATTAGTAGTTAAATACCCTAGGGCCTTTTATTAATTTATAATATTAGATTAAAACTATAATAATAAATAAAGACTATATAAATAATAATAATAATAATATTATAGCCTTTATAGGAAAAATAGTATATACCTATAGGTATTAACCTTAATACGTATATTAAGGCCTTAGTTAGGGGGTAATATTATACGCTAACTACCTTAGTAGCTACTAACCCCGTATATAGACCTCGGAGAAACCTCCCCTAAGTCCTTATTATATAATCTAGACCTCGCTACCCGCGTATAAAGGTAGTAGGATTCCCTCTTCTATTTCCTCTTTTCCTTCTTCTCTTCTTTAGCTTAGAATCTTTATATAGAGTACCTTAATATATTTACTTATTATTTAGCTATTATAACTACCTTTCCTCTTCTTTATTAAATTACTATTATTATTATTATTTAATATAATCTATTATTCTACCTCTTGATTCTATTTTCTTTACGCTTTTATAATAATAATCTCTTTATCCTATTATCCGACTTCTTATAAAAGTAATTAATAATTTATTATTTAAAATAATCGAAAGTACTATCCGACTTTTTATACTTATAGATATAAAGTCGGATTAATATTAACTTAATTCTAAGGGATAGGAATAGGGGAATCTTATATATAAATATTAGGTTTTATTTTATATATTAGATAAAGAAGATAAGTATTTATAATTAAAGTAAAAGTATACTTAATAAGGACTACTATTAGTAAGAGTACTTTATCCCTCTATTATTTATTAGTATATTACTATTATAATATACGTATATATAGGATTACTAACTATAGTTATACGTAATTATTAGAGTATATTAATTTACTATATTCGGTAGGGCGATAAAGATATCTTATAAGTAATATTCTAATTATTAAAAAAAGAAAATTATTTAAAATAATAATTATTATCCCTTTTACTTATAAATAAAAGGTTATATAAGGCTAATTATATAGTATAATATAAAGCTAATTATAAAAAGTATTATAAAATTAATTATAAATCTAAATAAGGTTATAAGATAATAATAGGATAATATAATAATTAGAAGCTTTTATTTTTTTTATTAATAGAAGATTAGTTTAAAATAAAACTAAACTATTAAATAAAGTAAAAAAAATTAATTTAATAATACTATTCTTATTTATTTTAGGTACTTAGAATCTCGGATATTAATATTTAGAGTTCTAACTATTATTACTTTTATTATTATCCTCTTAATACCCTTATTAAGTTAAAAATAAAGTTATTATTTTTAATAAAAATATAATCTTTAATTATTTATTTCTTAATAATATTTTTTTTTAAAAAGTAAGTAGAATTATAAAAAAGTTTATTTATTACGAAATCTAATAATTATAAAAATAAGGGAAAATATATAATTAATAATTATAAATTTAAATAATAAAATTTAAATATATATTTAGAATACTTATTATAAGTATAATAATTAGAATAATTATATAATCTTAATATTATATTTTATTATAATATATTTTTTCTATACTAATAAACTATTTACTATTAAACTTATTAATTATAGACTTTTCCTAATTTATTTAATATTTTTTAAAAAAACCCTTAAGGTAATATAAGAGCTTTTTTTAAATAGACTTATAATTTAAATAAAGCTTTAATAATAGTATATAACTTATATAATATATATATAATATATTACTTACTAGAACCTTATTTAATAAGATTATATAATAAAAGTATTTAAAATCCTACTTACTAAAGTAACTTTATTATAAAAGCTGATTATAAAATCTTATTTTTACTTCTTGAATAATATAGTTAGCTTATTATATATTAACTTAATAAACAACTTTTTTTAGTAACTAATTAATAGACGATTTTATAACGTGCTCTAATTTTAAAGCGCTTTGCGTTAATATTATACTATTTTAGTATAGTATATAATGAAATTATACTCTACCTGGGTAGCTACCGATGTCGTGATAGTAGGACATTAACACTTTCTCGGGCGTTTTGAGTTGCCCAAACCGTTGGGGGCCCAGATCTGCGCCATTCATCCCTGTACGCAACTTCACTGCTTCCTCTGGATGCCTCACCCATAATAATTTCCAAGTCTCGCTTTTGCGAGCTTAGCCAGTTGCGAACAAATATGGCAGGATCTTCGCTCAAACTAAAAAAAAATGAGTGCTTGGCTTTGGATACTGCAATTGCTTGTATAAGACGGGCTAATTGATCGTCCAAGGAAGTTATCTCCCTTAACATACTCGCGTTTTGTGTACTGTTAATCAACGGATGCAGTTCAGCTCGTAGCGGATCGTCCATTAATACCGTAATGTCATATACCGTTGGTTGAGGGTCCTTGTGGAATTCTTCGTCAACCCTGATAGTGTAGGGAAGACTAATAGGTGGCAAGGGCCGTAAATGTGGCAGCACGTATTCATTGAGCATCGGTATGTAACCCATGTCGCTCCTTCCCACTACCTGCCTTTTGATCAGCTGTCGGTTCGGTATGTGAAGGTCCAAGTACGCAACGCACCTTTTTCAAAGGTTCGTCGCATTTGAAGTTTCGCCTCTCCTCATCTTCCTGCAGACCCCAATGTCGAATATATTCCCACAGAGCCATGACGGCTTCTTGCTGTGTTCCTTCTACCATGTCGATCACATCTGCCAGCTCAGGGCTAAGCTGATACCGCTCAGGTACCTCGTGCCGATAGAGATTGATAGTAATATTTGTGTTTTCGTCTCCACTGCGCTTGAAGGTAATTTCGTCAAAATCGGTGACTGATGGTTGCCCTCCTGAAGTATGGCTCTTCAATAATGCTTCGGACTTTTTCCATTCGATGGTTTGCTCAGCACCGTTACGGAAGCGCGAACGATCAAAGTCAACAGACATAGCCTTGAAGAAAGTCGAAAACCGGTGTCTATCTTCTGCTACTTGGGATTCCTGATCTTGAGCAGAGTGATCATTTTCCCTTTCGCAGTGTAGATCAGACGCTATGCTTCGACAGTCGTCATTGCTGGTTCGTTTCAGATTCCTGTCACCTTCATCGATAAGACGTCCCTCAATCTTCACGCGGTACGAGGCTTCCAGATTAGGCGAGAAGTCGAAGGCATCCATGTTAATATCATGGCCCTGCCAAACCTGATCCTCGACAGTATTGCTGATCCACACTCGAAGTATTTTAGGTATCTGATGCTAGTTTAGCGGGGTTAAGATCTTGAAACTCATCTATGAACGAACCTTGTTATGGAAACGGGTAACGCTTTCGCAGACATCGAGACGTTTGCGCGTGGTCGTAGCATCGAGTAATCTCTCCATATTCCTCAAATCTTTATAGCGTTGCACACCGACTGGATCAATAATTATCTCCCCGACGCCATCTGGAAGATTCTTGTCCGTGGGTTTGCGGCTGCGACGCTTGTTCACATCGTTTGCACTCGCGTGACCTTGTTGATGCAGGGTCATCTGCGCTTGCGACAGCGGTACCGAAGCATGAGAGCCCGCAGGCATGATGTGTCCTACAGGGCGAATCAAACAGTGTTTAGTGAGTTGAGTGTTGAGCGTACCAACCCAAACCACCACGCCGTTGGTTGACCGTGTGAGGAGATCGTTGAGGTCCTTGTTGCGCATATGCGCGATATTGCGGCAGCATTTCAATAAACTGAAGTATTGATAAAGATCCAGATTTCAAGATAATATATTGCTTCGTCGAATGACTACGGAGTAAGAGGTGTATTTTCGACAGGGGGTCCAGGACTTTTCTTTCCGTTAGATGGCTAACATTTAAAAAAACGCTAGTAGTAGGTATAAAGACCTTCTTTAGATATCTATTAACAGAGATATATATATATATACAATATATTATAAAATATAAACGTATAATACTTTTATATATGTATTATTTATAATTATAGATTTTGAATTTATATAATACTTTATTTTTACTAATCTTATATATAGAAATATTAATTATTTCTCGAACCTTTATTATTATTATTATTAGGGTTAATTTCAGCTTTTTATATAAGAAAAAGGGGAATAAAAATAATAAAAAGAGATTAAGAGGGCTTTATATTAAGTTAACTATAATTCTTATAAAAGATTTTTCTACTTTTTTATTTATAATACTATTAATCTTAATACTAATATATTAGTATTTTAATAAGTAGTATTATAGCCTTAATTAATAAGTAAATATATTAAGGTACTCTAAACGAAGATTCTAAGCTAAAGAAGAGAAAAAAAAAGAGGAAATAAAAGAGGAAATCCTACTACCTTTATACGCGGGTAATAAGGTCTAGATTATATAATAAGGGCTTAGGGTAGGGTTTTCCAGGGTCTATATAAGGGGTTATAGATAGCGTATAATATTACCCCCTAGCTAAAGCCTTAATATATATATTAAAGTTAATACCTATAGGTATACGTAGTTTTTCCTATAGATTTTATAATCTTATTATTATTATTATTATTATAATCCTTATTTACTATAATAGCCTTAATCTATTATTATAAATTAATAGGGGGTCCTAGGATATTAGGCTATTAATTATAATATTATTTAAGTATTATAAGTACGTTTTAAAAGATTTTTATAGGATATTATATATTATTATTATTATTATTATTATTATTATTAAAACTTATACTAGGGACCTAAGAGGTATCTAGGATATACGCAAATAGTTTATAGGGTAGAAAAACTAGAGAGCTTAAAGGAAAACTACTCTCTCCCTAAATATTATTAGCTAGGATATAGCTAGGATATAGCTAGGATCTAGTATAGTAAAGGAAAGGGCCTTAATAAGGCGTTTATTTACCCTATAGGCTATAGTATTAAGTTAAATCGAGTAAAGCGCCTTTATAACGAGAATCTATAGTATATTATTCCTCGCGTTATTATGGATCCTAGTAGATTAATAGTCGAAACCCTACTTTTAATAGGGGGATTTAACCCTATTCACTCCTTTAACGTACCTCCTAAATAAAATATTTATATTACCTACCTATAGAATACCTCTCCGAATTATTAACTATAGACTCGAATACTTTAAGCCCTATAATAAGTATATATTATAAATAATTAGGAAAAATATAGTATTATTTATTAGTTATTAGAATTAATCTAGTAAGTATATTAAATCCTTTAGTCGTTTATAATTAATCCGCTATAAATATAATTACTTAAGCTTATATAGCTTATACTATAAATAATATAAAGTATTATAAGGTAGGTATTATTCTTAATTTTACTCTAATTTATTATTAACTCCTTTAGGTATATAATAAGCTTATTAGTAATATAAAGGACCTTTATATTATATAAAATATATACTATAGTATTTATTTTAGAATCGTAGAGAAAAAGGGTCTTAATATTAATAATAATAATAATATACTAAATAAGGAGGATAACCCCTTTATTAATAGTAATATCTACCCATACTATAAAGGATATAATAATATATTATAATAAGCTTAAATAGGACGAGACTAGATTCGAGCTAGAAAGGCTACTACCTCGGTAATAGCCCTAGTAACTCTAGCCGTATCCTTAATTACCTTCTAAGCCTCCGCCCTACTAGCCTTATATTTAGATAACTCGTTAAATAAAAACCCTATAAGTACTCTAGCGGGGACCTTATTATTAAGGCCGACTATATACTAGCGATTAAAGGGCGTATAAGCGTTTACTTTTTTTTTAGTTATATTAAAAACGGGAGTAAGCGAAATAATACGAGTATACTTAATAATAGGCTCCTTAAGAGTATTAACTAAGTCTATATTATTAGGTATAGTACTTTCGGCTTAAATAATAGGTATATTATTATTATTATTATCTAATAACTCTTTTACCTAAGTAGAAGGTAGAGGAGGAATAGCCGCCTTCTTTAATAGGGCTTTATACTTTTAAGCCCTTTTTAGAATAGACTTAGTAGGGGATAAAGAGGGTAAAGCTAGAGAGGAAGGGTAATACTTAGGTAATACTCTTCCCTTCCCCTTTTTAATAGCGATTAGGGTAATAAGCGTTAAAACGACTTAAAAAGCTTAATAACTAGATTTATAATAGGGTTTAGCTATTTTATAATTACTAGCTTAGGGATAAAGGCTAGTTTTAGAGCGGTAATAGGTATAATAAGAGTAGGGGCTTTAGGCTATAAAATAATACTAAGTACTTTTAACCGCTTTTTACCCTTTCGTATCTTAAGAATACTACTAATCCGCTTAATTATAGCTAGGATTTTTATAAGTACCTCCTTAGTCGACTTTAGATAACCGAGTAAGCCTTTATTATTTAAGCGATTAGTTTAAGTAGAATTTAATAGGCTTCTAAGCTTATTATAATATATTATTATATTCTTTATAGTATAGGTTTATTTATTATTATTAATAAAAGGGTTATCCTCCTTAGTTAATAGTTTATCTTAGTCGAGTCTTACCCCCTTTTCTTATATAATCCTATAGTAGATATTATAATACGCGTCCTATATAATATAAAGGTCCTTAGTATTCTTAATAATCTTATTATATACCTATAGGAATTAATAATAAAAAGGAATAGGATTATAGGTAATTCTTACCTTATAATACTTTATATTATTTATAGTATAGGCTATATAAGCTTAGGTAATAACGTTTATAGTAGATTAATAATAAACGAATAAAGGACTTAGTTAATCCTAATAGCTAATAAATAAAGCTATATTCTTACTAACTATATATAATACGTATTTATTATAGGGCTTTATATACTCGAGTCTATAATTAATAATTCGGGGAGGTATCTTATAGGTAGGTAATATTAATATTTTATTTAGGAGGAGTATTAAGGGAGGAAGCGGGGCTAAATCCCCCTACTAAAAGTAAAGCGCGATTATTAATCTATTAGGATCTACTATAATAAGAGTAATAACGTATAATAGATTCTTATTACGAAGGCGCTTTATATAAATAAGTATTATAGTCTATAGGGTAAATTAACGCCCTATTATAGCCCTTTTCTTTATTATACTAAACCCTGGCTATATTATAGCTAATAATACTCGTAAAAAGAGTGGTTTTCCTCTAGGTCCTCTGGTTTTTCTACCCTATAAACTATTTACTTATTTCCTAGATACCTTATAGGTCCCTAGTATAAGTTTTAATAATAATATAATAAGCTCGGAGGCCCTTTTAATTCTACTTATATTAAACGTATTAAGCGTAAGGGCGTACTTAATTACCTAAAGTCGATTAAAAAGGTACTTACTAAAATCCAAGTTATAATCGAGTATATTAATAGCCTCCTTAATACGTAAAAGGGTAAGAAGCGGCTAAAAGTACTTAGTACTACCCTATAACCTATAATATTTATAACTCTTATATTTACTATTATTTTAAAGCCTATTATTATCCCTAAACTAGTAACTATTAAATAGGTAGGCCCTATTATTAATCTAGTTATTAAACTCTTAGAGTTATTACTAACGCTAGGAACTACTACTCCTATAGCCGCTAAAAAGGGGAAAGGAAGAGTACTACCTAGGTATTACCCTTCCCTTTTAGCTTTACCTTTCTTATCCCTAGCTAAGTTTATCGTAAAAAGGGCTTAAAAATATAAGGCTCTATTAAAAAGGGTAGCTTTTTCTCCTCTATCTCCTATTTAGGCTAATAACTCTTTAGATAATAATAATAATAGTATATCCGCTATTTTAAAAAAGTATAATAGCTAATAATATAAACTTAATTAATACGCTTAAAGAGCCTACTATTAAGTATACTTGTATTAATTTACCTACTCCTATCCTTTATATAATTAAAAAGGTAAACATTTATATACTTTTTAATTATTAGTATATAGTTAGCTTAAATAATAAAGTTATTATAAAAGTACTTATAGGACTCTTAACTAATAAATTATCTAAATATAAGGCGAGTAGGGTAAGAATATAATAAAGGCTATTAAGGCTATTAGTAAAATAATAGCCTTTTCTATCCGAATCTAGTTTTACCCTATTAATATACCTATTTATACTAGGCCTTATCCTATTATTATACCGTATAATAATTATACGCCTTACCCTATACCGTATCCTTAGCTTCCGTAGGAAGCTACTTATATCCCCCCCCTTTAAGATACGCAGGGGTAGTAGTACCCCGAATTCGAGGGGAAGGCGCGTATACTTACTAATAGATTCTTTCTAGGGGCGAGGTATACAATAAATAGCCAGACGGGAGTATAGTAAAAACGCTTTAAGGTTTCTTATAGGATAATAACCGAGGATATTTATACTATAATATATTATATACCGCCTTAGAAAGCTACTAGTTATAATAATATACTAGCTAGGTTTTTTAAAATATACGATAAAGTTCTATTTTATAACTTAGCTAAAATCTTCTAGGCTTATACTATATATTACTACTTCCTAGAGTAATTTAAGATAGCTATAGTTATAGTCCTATAAAAGGCTAGAAAGAAGCCGGAAGACTATAAAAAGGCTAATAAATAAAGGCTAATATTACTATTCTATTATATAGGTAAATTATTAAAAAGGATTATAGGCTAGTATATTACTAAGGCGGCGAAGGTATAAGGGCTTTTCCTAGAAGGATAAATAAGTAATAGGAAGAATTATTCGATAGAATTAGTAATTATAATAGTTTCAGAGCTTATTCGGACTATTTAAGCCTAAAAAGGGGTTATTTCCTTCCTTTAGCTTAATATTAAGGGGGCTTTTAATACTATATAGTACGAGAAACTCTTAATAAAAATAAAACGCCTTAATTACCTAGGCTAATTCCTTAACTTCTTATATAACTATTTTACTAGTAGATCGGCTTAATTATAATTTAATAAATATACCTTAGATAAGTTTAATATTTAGGTAGGAGTATTATAAGGCTTATTATTCTCGGTTATCCTTTTTCTCTTATATATTATACCCTTATATTAATAACTATAAAAGGATAATAGGGTAATTATTATTAGGTTTATAAATAATATTAACCTCCTTTATACTAGACTTAATACGAAGATAATTATAAAGCGATTCTAAATAGCTTAGTTTATATATAAATAGTAGGCGGAAGAGTATAGTATAGAGTTTAGCCCGGAGAAAAATAAGCTTATCTACTTTATAAAGTATAGAAAACTACTTAATAATACTATATACTTAGGGGATTATATTATATACCTAATAATAAAAACCCGACTCCTAGGGGTTTAGTTATATTATAAGCTATAATAAAAAGTATATATTAAAAAGGTATAAAAAAACTACTATAATAGAATCTTATACTTATATTATTAGTAATATTTATATAGGGTTATTCCCTCTTTTAAGCCTATAAACTTTATATAAAGGTAATCTAGTCTTTAATTACCTATATAGTAATTACTTTCTATAATATAATAGTATAAGATAGTATACTTAAAAGGGTAATAAAAGAGTTAAGTAAAGTATAAATAGACTTAGTACTTTTATATAGTCTTAGAAGCCTTTTAAGCTATACTTATTTATTATTTTAAAACTAAGGTAATAATTCTCCCGATTAATATCTACTTAAATTAGAGAATAGTCTAAATAGTATAATAATTATAAAAGTAGGGAATACTTAATAAGATTAAAACTATTTTTAGGGGAGTCTTTAGATATTTTATATAATTCCTAGCTTATAGGCTTTCTAAACGATTAGCTAGCTAATAGCCTTTTTAAGAGTTTTATAAATAAGTATATAATTAGGTTAATAGTATACTTAAGCCGAATTTCCCTAATAACCCTACCTTATTATTATAACTTATTAAGGATAAATAAAAACGGAGATAAAAAAGAATAAAAATATTATTATAATAATAAAAGGAGTAGAATAGGAGGTATAAATTCTTTATAATAAACTTAGTACTAACCTTTTATTTTAAGGATATTATAAGGAGGTATAAGTATATTCTAAAGTATATTAATACTATAATCGTATAAATAAGGATAAAGAAAATTAGGCTATATAACTTTTTTTTATCGATAAGTACTAAATATTATAATACCTTTATACCTTTATAGTATAGTATTAAAGGATATTTTTTATATACTCCTTAAGTATTATAATTATTCGAATATTAGGTTAGAACTCCTATAGGTATTAACCTTTAACTAAAATATATAATAATAATTATTAATACTAAAGGAAGCTATTATAATTATAAAATAAATACTCTAATATACTAGCCTTTATTAGTTTAACCTTATTAGGTAATTTTATAATAAGTAGGTTAAGGGCTACCTTAATTAAGAATAACCCTATATAATAATAAAGACTATATAATACGAAAATACTATTTAAATATATACGAATTAGCTTTATTCCTATTCTAATATACGAAGGAGTTAATAAAATACCCTCCTAAACTAATTATAATAATACCTAAATCCTAACCGAATTACTTCGGAGTCTTATCCTTACTTACCTTAAAAGTAAAAGTAGGGTAAGGTATTAGGCGAAGCGCGCGATTATTACTAAGTATAATAATAGGACGAGGCTTAGTATAAATAAGCGTATTAATAAGGCGAGTTTAGATTCGGGTAAAAAAGGCTATTACCTTAATAATAACCCTAGTTATCCTAATAATATTCTCGATTACCTTTTATACTTTTACCTTATTAGCCTTATATTTAAATAACTTATTAACTAAAAGGCCTAGGAATACCCTAATAATAATCTTATTATTTAAACCTATTATATATTTATAATTAAAGGGCGTATATACGTTTATTTTTTTAAATATATTCGGGGTAGGAGTAGGTAATATAATACGAGTATATTTAGTAGGAGGCTCTACTAGCGTTTTAACTAAATTTATATTATTAGCTACTTTATTTTCGGGTTAAATAATAAGTATATTATTATTATTATTATTTAATAAAATACCTACTTAAATAGGAGGAGGGGGAGTCTTTTTCGAAAGGACCTTATACTTTTAAGCCCTTTTCGTAATAAACTTAGCTAAGAATAAGGATAGTATAGCTAAAGGGAAAGGGTAATACTTAAATAGCGCTTTTCCTTTCCCCTTTTTAGCGGTAGTAGGAGTAATAAGTATTAGCGAAGATTTAGAAAGCTTAATAGCCTAAATAATAATAATAATAGGATACTCGGTAATTATTACCTTAGGGATATTAATAGGTTTCGGCTTAATAGTAGGAATAATAACTATAATTATTATAGGTTAGAGTATAATACTAAGTACTTTTATTCGCTTTTTACCCTTCCTTATACTAAGTATACTATTAATTTACTTAACTATAGTTAGGATTTTTATAAAAACCTCCTTAGTTAACTTTAAGTATCCTATTATACTCTTACTTTTAATACTATAGGTTAGGTATCTTTATCGCCCTAGTAAATATAGCGGGTTAATACGCCCTAACGTTTACGTATAATTATACCTAGCGATCCCGTATATACGTATAATATAATAGTAATATACTATTAGAATAATAGAGGGATAAAGTACCCTTACTAATAATAGTCCTCGCTAAGTATATTTTTACTTTAGTCCTAAATACTTATTTTCTTTATTTAATATACGAATAAGACTTAATATTTATATATAAGATTCCCCTATTCCTATCCCTCGGAATTGAGTTAATATTAATCCGACTTTATATTAGAATCGCAAGGGATTTATACCGATATTTAACTAGAGTTATACTTAATACTAAGTATATAATTATACGGTATTATACGATATTATACCTCCTATTTAAGATTCCTACTAATTTATCTAAATCGTTATATAAGTATTCTAATACTAGTAACTTTTCTTTTTATAGTTAGATAAAGAGGTAGTATAGATTATTATTATATCCCTAAGTACTTTCTTATCTAAATTTAAAGGTTTAATCGAATAAGAGACTAATCCGGATTTAACTTAAATAGGTTCTTCCTAGTATATATTACTTTATCGTATTATATATCTATAAGTATAATACTTAATAGTATTATATATTTATAAGTATAATATTTAATCGTATTATATATCCTTAGGATATATTATTTTATCGTATTATATATTTTAAGGACTTAGGTCGAAAACGCGTTAGAATTACTTTAAAATCGTATTAAAATTATATTAAGATTAGGTTAAAAATATAATCGGATCCTATACCCTTAGTACTATTTTTTTTATACGAAGGGTTATATATCCGCGAGAATAAAAGATAGAGAAGAGAAAAACGAAAAATAAGGTCGAAAAACGTAGTCGAAAAATAGGTATAAAAACTAAGAAAAGAAATAAGTCGAGTCGAAAAAAAAAAATTCTATAAGCGTATTAAGTAAGATATAATAGGGTAGGGTAGGTATTTAAAGGCTTTAGCCCTATATAACCCTATAAGGTCGATAACCCTATACGAAAAAATTCTCCGAAATCGTTTTTTCTTTTTCCCTATACTATTATTATTATTATTATTATTATTATCCCCCTCCTTATAAGTTTAAACCGATTTTATTATAATTTCGAGTCGAATTTAAGCAAGAATAAAGCTAATATTAAATAGAAATCGAATTATAGTAAATACGCGTTTATCTCGAAATATAAAAACCCCTATAATATTATCTTTATTAACTTAGGGTAATTATAATAATAGTAATAAATATAGTAAATACGATAATAATAATAGTATTAGCTATAATAATAATAATAGTATTAGTATTAATAATAGTAGTAATAATAATAATAGTAATAATAAAAATAATAATAATAAGCTTAATCTTATCCTTTTCCCCCCTCCTTATTATAGTAAATTATTATTTATCTTAACCCTATTATTATATTATTTAAGGCTTATTTTTAGTTTATTTAGGAATTATCCTAGAATAAGCTAAGGATAAGTATAAACTTAAAATAAAATAATATCGAAGTTAAGTTAATATCGACTAGGTTTTAAATTAAAATTATACTAATTTTTAGTCGATATAGTACCTACTTTTACCTTTATTTATAATTATAATAATTCTACTTTTAATTAGGCTTTTATTCCTCTTCCTCCTATTCTATTAATACCTTAGGTATTTCGATTCTTAACCCTAACCCCTATTATACTAACCCCCGCTCTTCCCCCTATAATACTATTATTTATTTAGTATTAGGCTATAGTTTATAGGATAGTTTATTAGGCTATCCTATACTAATCTTATATTAGTAAATTATCGGAATAGCCTCCTTCGACTAATACGTATTAAGAGTAAGTATTAATAAAGGCTAAGGCCTATTACTTTTATAAGAAGGGGGGAAAGTATTATAATATAGTATAAACTCCTCCTCGAGTTTATAGTACTTATAAAATTATTAGCTAATTTTAAGGATATAAACCCTTATATTAACTATACCCCCTATAACCGCCCTTAGTAAGTTCGTTTTTATAAACTACCCGCTAAATAAGGCGTAAAAGGATAAGGTATATTTAATCCTATTTTAATATTTTATTAAACTCGATTCAAAGTTATACTAAACTTAAGTTAATATTATATAGTATTCGAATATAGCTCGTCCTATATTAGGCGTTTATCGGGATACTTATAATAATTATTCTTAATTTTTCTTTTATCTTTATTATTTTTCCTTTATTTTTTTCCTTTATCTTTTCCTTTATTTATTTTTCGTTTTTTACTTCTTATTCGAATATACCTATTTTACGTATCCGAAAGTCTATATATTTATAAAATTAATATTATAATTACTAAGTAAAAACGTATTTTATAAAATAAGTATAGTCGAAACTAGTTCGAATAGGAGTTAACTTCGGATTAAAGTTAAGTTAACTTTAAGCGTATATTAATACGGCCAGCAACTTGATGTATTTGGCACTATGAACGAAGACTCAAAGCTGAAGAGAAAAGAGAAGAAAAGAGGAAAAAGCTATAGATTGATCGTGGCCCTTTTGTATAGTGGTGGGCACGTAATACAGGAAGAGGGGTAAAGCGGGGTAAGCTATAATCAAATGTACGCTACCGTAATAAGATATATAGCGTGACTAGATGTACGCTATGATTAGATATATAGCGCGTTATACTACCCCCCTCGTACGGCCTTAATATGCGTATTAAGGTTAAGTATGCCTTCTCGTCTTTAGTTTGGCGCCTATGTAGACGGCGTTATCGTTATTATCCCGGTCGTCGTAGTCTAAATCTATAGCTGTAGCTTCGATCCAATACTGTAGATTGACGGGTAGTCCTAGCGCTATAGGGTATAGGTCGTAGTATAATTTGATAGCTATTAGTGCGTGTTTAAAATTCCGAGCCGGGTACTAAGTTTCGTTAGGATTATAGCCTCTCTAGTTAACCTGATATTCTAGTCGCTTGCTTTATCCGGTAACTCGCGATCGTAGGATTTAATACACTTCCTATTCTAGCAGGCTATTAATCTCCTTAGGCTCTAGGGCGGGTTATATCTAGCCTAGTAGGGGGTCGTTTACTGCTTTCCTAAGGCGGTCGGTATAGAAGAGGTTGGTTATTTTATACGACTCCGGTAGATCTAAAACGTAGCTATAGCCTCGCTCTTCTATAATCTTAAACGGGCCTGACTACTATGCGTCGAGCCGAGTCGTAGGAGCCACTATACTAAATCCTTTTCGCTATAGGAAGACGCTATCGCCGACGGTAAAGTTAACTAGTCGGCGTTTCTTATCTGCTTGCTTCTTTTGTTAACTTTGCGTTACGGTCGCTGCCTACTAAGCTTATTATTATACTTCTTTTGCTTTAGCCACTAGCTTTTGCGCTTGTGTTATAGCGGTCGTCGTAGCCTACGCAGGTTCTAGTAGTAGCGTTAAGGGGTTACGTATATCCTTGCCGAGGGCTATTATTAGAGGCGCTATATTAATAGAGGAGTACTATAACGAGTTATATATAAAGTCGAGCGCCGGTAAGAAGTCGCTCTAGTCGTCTTAGTGCTTATTAACGTAGAAGCGTAACCTTTAATCTAGATACTAATTAGTAACTTCTACGCTACCCTGCGTCTACGGATATAGCGCGCTACCGTATCGGTGCTTAGTGCCTATTAGTCGATTAATCTCCTTTAAGAAACCTAAGACGAATAGGCCTACGTTATTAGTAATCCAGACTACCGGCAACCCGAAGAAGCGGTAGAGTTATCTAAAGTAACGGCCGGCGAGGACCTCTACTATATCTATCTTCTTTCCGGGTAGTATAGCGATTAGACGGCTGAGTTTATAAATGAAGGTCTATACGTAGTCGTAGCCTAGGCGGTCCCTTAGTATCGTTTTCCCGTCGCAGGCGACGTGCTCCCAAACGGCGGTCGGTACGGGCAAGGGGTATAGTAAGCCGGGCGTTTTATCGCGGGGGATCTTATTCCTCTAGTACTCGTGGTAATTGCGAATATATCGGCGGATATCTTGCTTTATTCTAGGCTAATAGTAGTCTCGCTAGAGTACCTTAATCGTCTTATTCTACCCGCCGTAGGCGAAGATAGCGGGTTCATAAGCTTCACGGATTAGGGCGGTGCGAAGGAACTATTTCTAGTCGGTCGTCTATTCTAGCACGATTAACTAGTACCCGTAGTAGCCGAGACCTTGTACGACGTTCTCTTCCTAGATAAGGGAGACTAAGTCTAATCCCATAGGGGCTTGTATCTCGGCAGTACGGACTAGCGCGACGGTAACGGGGGTCTCGGGCAGATTAAAGCCGAGCTTCTCTCGTAGGATTATAGCGAGCGTGCGTTCTTCCTTTTCCCTAGCCTTAACGGTAGGTAGTTCGGCCGTCTTTCGAGACAGGGCGTCGGCGGCTATATTAAGTCGTCCTAGGCGATAGAGGAAACGGATATCGAACTAAGCGAGGAAATCAGACCAGCGGACCTATCGAGTAGAGAGTATTCTTTTAGTAGTAAAGTATACTAGTGTTTCGTAATCCGTAACGACGTCGAATTTCTATCCGAGGAGCTCTAGATAAAAGTATTTAAGACTCTATACGATGGCGAGTAGTTCTCGGTCCTAAATCGGGTACGCTCGTTCGGCCGGGACTATAGTCTTTAAGAAGAACCCCGTTAGCTTCTAGGTCGAATTAGTCTACTACTATTAGAGGACGCTAGCGGTAGTATTACGAGAGGCGTCGGTCTCTAACCTAGTAGGCAACTTAGGGCGGAAGAAGGCGAGTATAGGCGCTTCTATCGCGAGCTTCTTTATCTATTCGAATGCTTAACGTTGCTCGGGCCCTAAGACGAAGTTAACGTCCTTCTTTAAGAGTCTATTCAAAGGCTCTACTACTTAGCTTGCGTAGTAGTAGAAGATCCGGATAAAGTTGTATAGGCCGACGAAAGAACGGATAGCCTTACGGTCGTATAGGTCCTCGAACTTCTAGTCTTGGATAGCTTGTACTTTCCGGGGGTTAACGCTTAGTCCTTCTCCGGCGTAGAGTATAACTCCCAGATAATCGACCTTCGTAACGTTAAACCGTGATTTCTTTATATCCCCTTAGAGGTTAGCTTAATAGAGGCGCTAGATAACCTCTCTATATTCTACCTAGTATTCCTCTTCTTCGTTATCGTCCGAGTAGATTAATACGTTATTTATATACGCGCTAGTATATTAGTCGAGGAGGTCGTATAGCTAGGCGTTAATAAAGTTCTAAAACCAGGCTAGTCCGACCTTGAGTCTAAATAGTAGGACCTTCTAACGATATATACTAAAACGAGTACGAAAGGCGGTTAGATACTCGGAATCTGGGTCTAGACGGAGTCGGTGAAAGGCCTGGATAACGTCGATCTTGGAGAACCGTTTAGTAGAGCGATAGTTAAAGGCAGTACCCTCCAAAGAAGGGGCGGGGGAGATACGGCTCTTAAGATAATTATTTATCCACCTATAGTCGATATAGAAACGCCTAGCTATCGAGTACGGTTTTAGCGCGAAGAGTACTAAAGCGGTATAGGGGCTAGCGTCGGCGGTAATAAATCCGATCTTCAGAAGGTAGTCTACTATTTCTTTTTCCAGAGGCAAGTATTTAACGGGTATACGGTAGGACGGGGGACTAGCCGGGTTTAAAGGCTTCTCTAGCTCGAGGGTAATATTATAGCCAGGACGGGGACTAGCCAACGTATATACCTCCTTCTTGCTAAAGAAACCCTCGAGGTAGGCGATTAGTAGTAGGATTATGCTTCGGATAAAGGCAACGTACTCGGGGTCTTCTCCCTTTAGGAAGGGAATCTTCTATCCTTAGTATATACGGCTAGCTAAGCTCAGCTTCGCTATAGGTATACCCACGTTATCGTTATCGTCTTCGAGAGGGATAGGTCTAGTAGGCATTAAAGGGGTAAGTTCCTCCTACCGCCGGCGGCGAGGATCTTCCTAGACCTATCGGATAAGCTGCTCTCGAATAGCTTAGTCTTTAGTATTAACTACGACGGCGTTGGGCGATAGCTTCGGCTTCTTAGGTCCTATCGGCTAGACGATCTTGCTATTCCCCTCGGAACGTCGGAGTATTTAGTACCGTTTCTCGTCCTTATTAATTAATCGGTTCTAACGTTTAGTATTAGCTTAGATCTTAGGGTCGACTAATTAATTAGGAGTCTATCGAGAGAGAAGTATTAAGGGTGAATATTTAGCGAGGGCCGGTAGGTCGTTAGGCTAGATAAGTTAGCGGGCGGCGTAATTAAGTAGTAGGTTTTTCTCCGCTATCTAGAACAAGCCGACGAAAATATCTTACGCATAATCGGTAACTTAGAAGGTTTCTTAGGGAAATAACCGGCCGTCGATAACGAGGGTAGCGATTAGATATTTACGAACGTAGCCGGCCTCGCGTCCTTAGAAGTCGACGAGAGGTACTAGCTTTACTAAGACTAGCTCGGCACCTAGGCGTTTAACTACCTATCGGGCAAAGCGGCGGCTAACGAGGAGACGGGAATCTACTCTAGTATTATATAGTATAGAAGTACGGAGGGCGATACTATTAACTTGTATTTGGCTATCGATAGTAAACGAACCTTCTATTGCTTTCCCTATTCGTAATACCTTAGGGACTATTATAGAGACTTCTAATGGTCCTAGGCTTTTCCCGAATCCGACGAGTTATTAGAGTCGGTAGTAGCTATACTAGGGGTCGGGGGTCGAGGGACCTGAGCTACACGCTATTTATCGGGACAGTCTTTAGCTTAATACTCCTTTTTCCCGCAGATAAAATAAGTCCCGTTTTCCTAATAAACTTTCTTCTTATCGGGTATTAAGGCTCGGCCTTTACCCTTAGCGGTAGCCGGCTTCTTTAGGTCGTCTACTAGCTTATTATCGCGACGTAGGCGGGGAGTCTAGGTTATTTCCGTTGTCTCCCTCTTCCTATAATAAACGGTACCTTTAACGCTAATGCAAAAAGCTTCGTAGTCGATCCGGGGGTCCCTGGCTTTTTCGAAGAAGCTTAGGTCGAGTCCGGTAGGCAGGTATTCCTACAACTCCTACTTTATTATCTTACTAGGGATCTAGGTCTATACTACTAGAAGATTAAATTCTACGATAAAGAGTTATATATCCTATTTTCCATAGACCGAGAATTTAAGCTTGCTTAGTCGTTCCTTAGCTTCTAAAAACTCGTTCGGATTACTAAAGGCTAATTCGAGACACTAAACTATTTTAGCTAGCCTAGAGAAAGGCCGGGTATCGGAGTTACGCCTTATCTCGAGGGCTTGCTTAGCTTTGCCTTCGAGAGAGCGAAAGAGAAAATCCATCCGATTATCCTCTATCCGGAAGGAAGGTTAATCAGTCCTTATCTTCGATCGGAGGTCGTTAAGGAAGCTACTAAATTCGGTCTTCTTTCCCCTAAACGGGCCGACGGTCTTAATCTTAGTCCTCTCTTGCTTATTATAGTACGAGCTAACCTACCCTAGGGGAGCGATAGGGGCGAACTTCAGCCAGGCCGCCTTGCCTATCGGGGTAAAGGTGGTAACTACTAGGGTATCGGGATCGGTAAAAGCAGTCGAGGTAGCACGACGTAAACGGCCGTCGTCAGTCGAGTCGGTATCGGGGACTTACGTTTCGGGAGTACGTAGTCGGTTCTTCTAAAGGTCTTATATCTCGGTTCGTATCCGAGATATCTCTTCGGTCTGGGTCTTTATAGCCTGAGTCTACTAAGCTACCATTTATATAAGCGACTAAAAGTCCTCTAGTATAGGTATCGTTATCTTAGGAGACTTCGATAAGGAAGCCATACTAGGCGTTTCGCTGGCTTCTGGCTCCTTCGAAGCCAATCGTACTAAACGTCGGGGTGCTAATCCTTCGGCTTCCGATATTCAGGTAGTCAAGGGTCGTGGTCGTGGTCGAGTTATAAGGTTTTCCGTCCCTACGAGGACGTGAGGAGTATAGATACGTGTTTTAAGACGCTCGTCAGCGTCGTTTTTGAGCTTTGAGTAGTAATACGGCTAGCAACTTAATATATTTAGCACTATGAACGAAGACTCAAAGCTAAAGAGAAAAGAGAAGAAAAGAGGAAAAAGCTATAGATTAATCGTAGCCCTTTTGTATGGTGGTGGGCACGTAATACAGGAAGAGGGGTAAAGCGGGGTAAGCTATAATCAAATGTACGCTGCCGTAATAAGATGTGCAGCGTGACTAGATGTACGCCGTGATCAGATATACAGCGCGTTACATATATTAAAAAAGAATTAAAGAGAAATTAAGTTAAAATCGATAAAAACTCTAATTAAAACTAGAGAAAAACCGATTCGAAGAAAAGAGTAAATAATATTAACTTATAATAAGTATTTACTAAGTACTATAAAACCATCTTATCGAAATTAAACTAAATACTAGTAAAAGTATATTTAAAATTTATTAAAAATAATTATAGCTTTTAGAATCCTACTAAGTATATAACTTCTATTATTTAAACTATTCTTCTATTCTAGTAAAATAGTATTAAGTTTAGTATTATATAATATATATAGCTATTCCTAATACTAATTAGTATTAGTTAAGTATTTCTATCGCTTTACCGAATATAATAAGTTAATATACCCTAACGTTTATATATAATTATACTTAGTAATCCCGTATATATATATAATATAATAGTAATATATTATTAGAATAATAGAGGGATAAAGTACCCTTATTAATAATAGTCCTTACTAAGTATACTTTTACTTTAGTCCTAAATACTTATCTTTTTTATCTAATATACGAATAAGACTTAATATTTATATACGAGATTCCCCTATTCCTATCCCTTAGAATCGAGTTAATATTAATCCGACTTTATATTAGAATCGTAAAGGATTTATACCGATATTTAACTAGAGTTATACCTAATACCGAGTATATAATTATATAGTATTACGCGATATTATACCTTTTATCTAAGATTCCTACTAATCCGTCTAAGTTGTTATATGAGTATTCCGATAAATACGATTAGCTTAAGTTAAATTCTTAGGGCTTTTAAGATTATTATAGTATATTATTATATTTTTTATAGTATAAGCCTACTAAATACTATAAATAAAGGGGTTATCCTCCTCGGCTAATAAATCGCTATTATTAATATTAAGGCCCTTCTCCTATATAGTATTATAATAAATACTATAGTACGTATCCTATATAATATAAAGGTTCTTAGTATCCTCGATAAGCTTATCGTATACTTATAAGAGTTAATAATAAAATAGAACTAGACTAGGGGTAATCCCTACCTTATAATACTTTATATTATTTATAGTATAGGCTATATAAGCTTAGGTTATCGTATTTATAATAGATTAACGATTAATAAATAATAGGTTTAGTATACTTATTAGACTAATCCTAATAGTTAATATATAATATTATATTCTTACCGACTATATATAATACGTACTTATTATAGGGTTTAGTATACTCGAGTCTATAGTTTATAACTTATAAAGGTATTCTATAAGTAGGTATTAATATTAATATTTTAGTTAAAAGGAGTATTAAAAATAAGAATAGGGTTAAATCCCCCTACTAAAAGTAGGGCGCTAATTATTAATTTATAATAACCTATTATAATATAGGGAATAATATATAATAGATTCTTATTACTAGGGCGCCTTATATAGATTAATACTATAGCCTATAGGGTAGATAAACGCCCTACTATAGCCCTTTCCTTTACTTTACTAGATCCTAGTTATATCCTAGCCGAAGTTATTCGTAAAGAGTGTGGTTTTCCCCTAGGTCCTCTGGTTTTTCTACCTTATAAACTATTTACTTATTTCCTAAATACCTTATAGGTCCCTAGTATAAGTTTTAATAATAATATACTATATCCTTCCTCCGTTTCTAAGGCTAGTAAGGATAAGATTTTAAAGTAATTTAGCTAGGATTTAGGTATTAATTTAGCCGGCTTAGGGGGGCGTTTTATTAGCTTCTTTATATATTAAAATAGGAATAAAGCTAGTTTATATATATCTAAATAATAGTTTTATATTATTATAGCTCGATAATATGTAAATATATTAAGGTACTCTAATATAATAAAGTTAGGGAGAGTACTAACTTAATATAATATTAATTAAGCTATTAAACAAAAGATATACTAATAGCGTACGATAGGTCGTCGTTACTACTACTCTCTACGCTTATTAAGGGTCGGTAACCGTCGCGCCTTACTACCTTTGGACTCTATAACATCTAAATAAAGATTCTAAGCTAAAAAAGAGAAGAAGGAAAAGAGGAAATAGAAAAGAGAATCCTGCTATCTTTCTACGCGGGTAACGAGGCTTAGATTATATAATAGGGGCTCGGGGCGGGTTTTCCTGGGATCCATATACGGGGTTATACGGGGTTTATAACTATTAAAGTAATTAGTATATAATATTACTACCTAGCTAAGGCCTTAGTATATGTATTAAAGTTAATACCTACGGGTATATATAGCTTTTCCTATAGATTCTATAATATTGTTATTATTATTATTATTATAGTTTTTATTTACTATTATAGCCTTAATCTACTATTATAAATTAACGGGGGGCCCTAGGGTATCCGGCTATTAATTATAGTATTCTTTAAGTACTATAGGCGTATACCGGAAGTTTTTTATATAATACTAAGTATTATTAGGATTATACCCTTATTAGGCTACCTAGTATTTAAGCCTTTTCTACTAGCTAGTATTAAGTATAGTAGCCTATATAAGGTTCTTTAACCTTTATATAGTCCTTATAATCGTATAATAGCTCTACTTTCGGACCTTATAATCCCTTAATACAAGGAATTGCCGGATCCGGCGATTTATATTATATTATAGTCCTTACCGTCTTAATACCTATTTAATTAGACGACTTATAATTTTCTCGTAGCTTTTATAAAGTCCTTTGGTTATCCTATACAACCTTATAAGAAGATAATAGATTAGGATAGAATCGTTAAAAAGCTCTTTTCTTCTTCTTTTACGTTTTAGTTTAGAAGAAGTATTTTTATATAAGTAGTTAGATTAATAGGATTATAAATAAAGAGTTAAAAATAATAATTATATAGAGTTTACCCTAACCTTATATAAAGTATTTATCCTATACCCTTTATCTTTATTTCCTCTCCTTATATATAAAGCTTCCCCTAATTACGATAGCTATAAGCCTGGCTTACTAAGCTTTAAACGATTCGTATAAAGGTATTTAATAATATAATAAGTATTTAAAATTAATTAAAACCCTAAAATTACTTTTAAAAAACCCTAAAATTATCTTTTTAATTCCTTCTTATAAGGAAGAACCGATTTTATATAATAAAGACCGAAAACCTCTTAATTATATTTAAACTAAGCTCCTTCTTATAAGGAGAGACTTTATTTTCTTTAGATAAGGATTTATATATTTATATAATAAACCTAAAGCCTATTTATAAATAATAAATAGTAATATAATAAAGGTAGACCTAATACTAGTATAAAAAGAAAAAAAACCCTAGAACTTTTTAATTAGAGCTTATAAACTTAGATTAAAGGTATAAATATATTTAATAATAATACCCTTAATACTTTTATTACTCTTAGGGGGCTTAATAACTAGAAGAAGTAGGTTAGTATTATTAAAAAGTATACTAAACCTTATAACCTATAGGTTTATATTAACCCTAAATTAATAAATCGAATTCTCCTAATTAAACCTATAGTACTACTAGAGCTCTTAGACTAATAAATTATTCAAATAACTATTAATAATACTATTAAGGCGTACGAGATTTAAGTCTTAATGTATTAGTATAGGCTTACTACTTATAAGGTAAAAATAAAAGTACTTATAAAGATCTAGGAGTTTATTATAAAAACTATTAGTATATATTATAGCTCGATTACCTACGAGAATAATATAGCTATAAAACTTTAGACTTTAGAAAACTATATTAAGCCCTTAGTATAGATTAGGTAATATAAAGTACTTAGTTAGTATAATAAAGTACTAAAAGTATCTAATAGAATAAAGATTACCTTTTAAGTCTTAAAATACTAAGAGGCCTTAACTAAGATTAGCCTTAAATTACTCCCTAGTAATAATAGGATTAAACCTATAATAGTATTTATTAAAGCTATTAAAGAGATTAACCCTAAATTTTATAATTACTAAATAAATAGAATCGAAGAACTAATAAATAATAATACTATTATTAAACCTATTATTCCTAATAAATATATTTATTTATTTAAATCTACTCTAGGGGCCTTTAAGGGCTTTTAGAACCTTATTATTATACTAAGTAGGAAAAATCCCTAAAAGGGGCAAAACCCCCTAATAGTAGAGTAAAAGTAGGGCCCTAGGCCCCTAAGGGGGGGGCTATAGGGTAGGGGTAAACGAATATATAATAGGATAAGCCGTTTACTTAGGTAGTCTTATAGATTATATAAGAAAAAAGGGGAAGAGAGAGGGGGGGGGAGGGTAGAAAAGAGATAAGTAGGGGGGAAAAGGAGGGAGGGAGTAGAAAAAAGAAAACCCGACCCGATATACTAATATAAAAGGCGGTAAAGCGCGGTAGAAAAGGGGGTATAAAAACCTCGACCGCTTTCCCCTCCTTTCTTCCTTCCTTCTTCCTTTATTATTATTATTATAATAAGTATATCCTACCCCTTTTTTCGTAAGAGAAAAGGTAGTTATAAGGGTAATAAGAGGGAAGGCGATTAAAGAGTATATAATTAATAAATACCCTATAATTAACTTATTTTCTATTATATATACTTAACTAATAAAGTCTAATAAATTATATAATATTCCCTATAGCCTATATATTATACGCTTAATCGAAAAGGGCTTTTTTTTATTAGGATTAAAAAAGTAAATAAATAATAGGAAAAAAGGGGGTAAGCGGAGTCTAGGCAAAGAGTAAGGAGCTATAGCTAATAAAGGGTAAGTATCCGATTAACCGCTTATTATTATTATACTATATTATACGTATATTATATAAAAGTAAGAATTAACTAAAGGAATAAATAGGGGGCGAATAAGGTATTAATAAATAATAATTAATATTATTAGTATTAGCCTAAAAGGCGGTAGAGTTAATAGCCTTTATTAAATAAAATAGATTCCCAAATTCGGCTAAGGTAAATAGTATAAGTAAGGTTTATATAGGGGGAGTTAATAGGGTAATAGTTTTAAAAGCTTATTAAAGAGCTATATAATATTATAAAGGAAGAGTAGGATAGAGTTATATAACCCTAATTATTATTTATATAAGTATTTATTAACCCGCCTAAGCCTATTATACTTACCCCGCTAATAATAATAATAATAATTATAATACTAATAATAATAATAAGTATAATTATAAGGCTAGTATAAAGTAGCGGATTTATAAGGCTAATCCCTATACTTAATACGGGCTACCTAAATTAGCCGAATTACCTTTATACCTCTAAAGCGCTTATTTTACTATTTATATATATTATTCCTACCTAGGATAATAGGGTTATTAATTAATAAATCCTTAGCCTTATTAAGTATATAGTATACTCGTTTAACTAGATTAATAAGCGGTTAGAAAAGTAGATAAAGGCGAATAAGGAATAATCGAAGAATAATAGGTAAATAGTAGAATAGATTAAAACCCGCCTTTAATAAATCGAGAAAGAGGTAAACTAGGTAGTATTCTAAATAATAGGTAATAATATACTCTTAGTATACGTATTTAATAATAATTATAATTCCGATTAGGAGTTAAAAATTAATAAATATATATTAAACTACCCCCTATTTAAAAATAAGCTAGAGTTTATATACTAAATAATCGAAAGGCTATACGAGAATATAAAAAAAAACCTTAGGCTTTTAAAGAATATTATAAAACGTAAAGAGTAGGCTAAGGTATAAAAGGATACTAGGGGGGTAATAGAGGAATAATAAAAAGAAGGTAAAGAGGAAAGGGAAAAGGGCTAAGGAGATAAAAATAGTATAGGGGAATTAGGGGGAAAAATAATAATAGGAAAGGGTAGAATAAAGAGTAAGGCGGTAATAATAAAGGGGGATAATAGAACTCCGCCTATAATACCCTTAGAAAAAGGATAGGGAAAAGGGGAAAGGCTTATAAAAAGGTAGAAAATAATAGGTAAGAAGACTAGAGTAAAGGCGCTAAAAAGGGGGTATAAATACCCCTTAAAAAGGCTATTATAGAGGATTATATAATAGCTAAAATAATATAGGGGTTAAATAATAAAGAAAATAGGTAATAATAGAAAAAATAATAATAGTTTAAATAGGATTTAGTATATACTATTTTTATAAGTCTAAGGTAAAGTCGAATTAGTATAATTAATAAAGGGAAAGGAATTACCTAATAAGAAGGCTAGTATAGGACTTATACTAAAGTACTCGGATAAGGTCTACCTAGTCCTTTAGGGGAGTAATCGGAGTATATAAAAGGAAAGGGTATTATTATTAAAACTTATACTAGGGACCTATAAGGTATTTAGGAAATAAGCAAATAGTCTATAGGGTAGAAAAACCAGAGGACCTAGGGGAAAACTACCCTTTCTACGAATAACTTCGGCTAGGATATAGCTAGGATCTAGTAAAGTAAAGGAAAGGGCTATAGTAGGGCGTTTATTTACCCTATAGGCTATAGTATTAATCTATATAAAGCGCCCTTATAATAAGAATCTATTATATATCGCTCCCTATATTATAATAGGTTATTATAGATTAGTAGTTAATACCCTACTTTTAGCGGGGGGATTTAACCCCGCTCCTATTTTTAATACTCCTTTTAACTAAAATATTAATATTAATACCTACTTATAGAATACCTTTATAAGTTATAAACTATAGACTTAAGTATACTAAGCCTTATAATAAGTATATATTATATATAATCGGTAAGAATATAATATTATATATTAATTATTAGGATTAGTCTAATAAGTATACTAAACCTATTATTTATTAATTATTAATCTATTATAAATATAACTACCCAAGCTTATATAGCCTATACTATAATTAATATAAAGTATTATAAAGTAAAAACCGCCCCTAGTTTAGTTCTATTTTATTACTAATTCTTATAAGTATATAATAAGCTTATTAAAGATACTAAAAACCTTTATATTATATAGAATACGTATTATAGTATTTACTATAATACCGTGTAGAAGAAGGGCCTTTATATTAATAATAATAACCTATTAGCTAAGGAGGATAACCCCTTTATCTATAGTATTTAGTAGGCCTATACTACGAAAAATATAATAATACGCTATAATAATCTTAGAGGCCCTAAGAATTCGACTTAAGCTAATCGTATTAAAAGTAAAAGTATAATAGAATACCTAAAGTTAACTAAGGAGGTTCTTATAAAAATCCTAATTATAATCAAGCGAATTAATAGTATACTTAATATAAGGAATAGTAAAAAGCGAATAAAAATACTTAGTATTATACCCTAATTTATAATAATTATAGCTATTATTCCCGCTACTAAGCTAAAGCCTACTAATATCCCTAAGGTAATAATTACCGAGTATCCTATTATTATTATTAATTAGGCTATTAAGCTTTCTAAATCTTTGCTAATACTTATTACTCCTACCGCTATTAAGAAGGGGAAGGGAAGGGTATTACCTAAGTATTACTCTTCTCCTCTAATTATACTATTCTTATTTTTAGCTAAGTCTATTATAAAAAGGGCTTAAAAGTATAAAGTCCCTTCGAAAAAGACTCCCCCTTCTCTTATTTAAATAGGTATTTTATCGAACGATAATAATAATAATATACTTACTATTTAACCTAAAAATAAGGTAATTAATAATATAGATTTAGTTAAAACGCTAGTAAAGCCTCCTATTAAATATACTCGTATTATATTACCTACTCTTACCCCGAATATATTTAAAAAAATAAACGTATATATACCCTTTAATCGTTAGTATATAATAGGTTTAAGTAGTAAGGTTATTATAAGGGTATTCCTAGGCCTTTTAACTAATAAGTTATTTAAATATAAGGCTAATAGGGTAAAGGTATAAAAGGTAATCGAGAATACTATTAGGATAATTAGGGCTATTACTAAGGTAATAGCCTTTTTTACCCAAATTTAAGCTTACCCTATTAGTATACTTATTTATACTAAGCCTTATCCTATTACTATACCTAATAATAGTTATACGCTTTGTTTAATACCTTATTCTACTTTTACCTTTAAGGTAAATAAGGATAAGACTCCGAAGTAATTTAGTTAGAATCTAGGTATTATTATAGCCGGCTTAGGGGGGCGCTTTATTAATTCCTTTATATATTAGAATAGGAATAAAGCTAGTTTATATATATTTAAATAGTATTTTTATATTATATAGTTTTTATTATTATATAGGGTTATTCTTAACTAGGGTAACCTTTAACCTACTTATTATAAAATTACTTAATAAGGTTAAACTAATAAAGGCTAGTATATTAGAGTATTTACTTTATAATTATAATAATTTCCTTCGGTATTAATAGTTATTATTATATTTTTTAATTAAAGGTTAATACTTATAGGAGTTTTAACCTAGTATTTAAGTAATTATAATACTTAAAGAGTATATAAAAAATATCCTTTAATACTATACTATAAGAGTATAAAGGTATTATAATATCTAATACTTATCGATAAAAAAAAGTTATATAGTCTAATTTTCCCTATCCTTATTTATACGATTATAATACTAATATACTTTAGAATATACTTATACCTCCTTATAATATCCTTAAAGTAGAAGGTTAGTACTAGGTTTATTATAAAGAATTTATATCTCTTATTCTACTCCCTTTATTATTATAATAATATTTTTATCCTTTTTTATCTCCGTTTTTATTTATCCTTAATAAATTATAATAATAAGGTAGGGTTATTAGGGAAATTCGGCTTAAGTATACTATTAACCTAATTATATACTTATTCGTAAAACTCTTAAAAAGGCTATTAATTAACTAATCGTTTAGAAAGCCTATAAGCTAGGAATTATATAAAATATCTAAAGACTCCCCTAAAAGTAGTCTTAATCTTATTAAGTATTCCCTATTTTTATAATTATTATACTATTTAGACTATTCTCTAATTTAAGTAAATATTAATCGGGAGAACTATTACCTTAGCTTTAAAATAATAAATAAGTATAGCTTAAAAGGCTCCTAAGACTATATAAAAGTACTAAGTCTATACTTTATTTAACTCTTTTACTACCCTTTTAAGTATATTACTTCGTACTATTATATTATAGAAAGTAATTATTATATAAATAATTAAAAACCGGATTACCTTTATATAAAAT
This sequence comes from Ophiocordyceps camponoti-leonardi (nom. inval.), assembly GCA_003339455.1. Lineage (NCBI taxonomy): Eukaryota > Fungi > Ascomycota > Sordariomycetes > Hypocreales > Ophiocordycipitaceae > Ophiocordyceps > Ophiocordyceps camponoti-leonardi. The sequence continues at coordinate 148,514 of PDHP01000010.1, read as the reverse complement.
TTATAGGCTTAAAGGAGGGAATAACCCTATATAAGTACTATTAATAATATAAGTATAAGATTCTATTATAATAGCTTTTTCTATATTTCCTAAATATATACTTTTTATTATAGCTTATAGTATAATTAAACCCTTAGGAGTCGGGCTTTTACTACTAAGTATATAATATAATCCCCTAAGCGTATAGTATTATTAAGTAGTTTTCTATACTTTATAAAGTAAATAAGCTTATTTTTTTAAGGCTAAACTCTATATTATACTCTTCCGCCTACTACTTATATATAAACTAAGTTATTTAGAATCGCCTTATAATTATCTTTATATTAGGTTTAGTATAAAGAAGGTTAATATTATTTATAAACCTAATAATAATTACCCTATTATTCTTCTATAATCGTTAATATAGGGGTATAATATATAGGAAAAAGAGGATAACTAAGAATAGTAAGTTTTATAATACTCTTACCTAAATATTAAACTTATCCGAAGTATATTTATTAAATTATAATTAAGCTAATCTACTAGTAAAATAGCTATATAAGAAGTTAAGGAATTAGCCTAGGTAATTAAAATACTTTATTTTTATTAAAAGCTTTTCGTATTATATAGTATTAAAAACCCCCTTAATATTAAGCTAAAGGAAGGAAATAACCCCTTTTTAGGCCTAAATAACCTAAATAAGCTCTAAAACTATTATAATTACTAATTCTATCGAATAATTCTTCCTATTACTTATTTATCCTTCTAGGAGAAGCCCTTATACCTCCGCCGCCTTAATAATACGCTAGCCTATAATCCTTTTTAATAACTTACTTATATAATAGAATAGTAATATTAGCCTTTATTTACTAGCCTTTTTATAGTTTTCCGGCTTTTTCCTAGCCTTTTATAGGACTATAATTATAATTACCTTAAATCGTTCTAGGAAGTAGTAATATATAGTATAGGCCTAGAAGATTTTAATTAAATTATAGATTAGAATTTTATTATATATTTTAAGGAACCTAGTTAGTATATTATCGTAATTAATAGCTTTCTAAGGTAGTATATAACGTATTATAGTATAAATATCCTTAGTTATTATCCTATAAGAAACCTTAAAGCGTTTTTATTATACTTCCGTTTAATTATTTATCGTATACCTTACCCCTAGAAAGAATCTATTAGTAAGTACGTATACCTTCCCCTCGAATTCGGGGTACTATTACCCCTATATATCTTAAAGGGGGGGGATATAAGTAGTTTCCTACGAAAGCCTACTCTAAAGCCTTATTTATCTTTCTACCCTTTAGAGGGTATAATTATTATTCTTTATACCTACTAATTTAAGAAAGTTCCTTTAATAAGCCCTTTTTACCTTTTATATAGCGCTTTTTTACTCTTTAATAGTCTTCTATAAGTATTCTTAATTATAATCTATATATAATAACCTATACTCTCGCCTTATTTTCTTAGTATTCTTTATAATTATTATAATTCTAGGTATAAACTATTATATTCCCCTATTATACCGGGGTATAATATATAGGATAGCCTTCCGAATAACCTTATATAACTCCTTATAGAGCTTCTAAAAGGTAGTCTCGATTTAGGCTAAATCTATAAATAATAGTATAATACGTATAATATATACTCGGGACTCGTAGTATACTATTAATAGATCCGCCTACCTTTATTATAGTCGAGGCTTTATATTAATTACCCTATTTTTATTATAATAGATTATAGTCTATAATACGTAATTAAATCCTATAAGTTCTATATTAGGTCTAGAGTACTAAGTATTGATATTATTAATAGCCTATACGAGGTTAATAATACTATCCTTCTAACTATAGAAGAATCTCGTATATTTTCTAATAAGTATAAATAAGTATAATTATAATCGCTAAAATTATTATAAGGCTTATTTAGTATTATTACTTATTCTCTCGTACGTATTTTATAGCGGATAATAGAAATTAAAGTCTCTTATAATAATACGCTATTATACCTAATTAAGCCTAGCTAGAATTTATAATAATCCTCGTCGAACTTCGCCTAATAGCGAGTAGAAGGAGACTACCTATAGCCTATTATTAAACTTAACCCCTGCCTAATCGTCTTCTCCTATCGGCTATTATAATTCGACTATATATTGTTTATAAATATATATAATAGCTTACCTATTATAATAGATAACTTAATATAGTATTATACTAATTATTAAAGGGTCCTTACTTATCCTAGAAAACTCTTATACTATTATTATATCGTATCCTACCTTATTATATAATACTAAATATACTAGTTCTTATCTCTTATTAGTATTCTAGTAAAAGACCTTTAATTATTTAGAGTATTAGCGGGTATTATAGCCTTATTAGCGTTTATATTCTATCGCCGAAGCGTAGTGGATCTCGTTTACGTCCGACTTAGTACCGGGGTTAGAGGGTTTCATAGTGCGTTGCTAATCTGCCTAGCCTAGGTCGGGGTCTCCTGGTTCTCTATAGCTATCTGGTTCCTCGTACGTTAGAGTGTAAAAGGAGAGGGTAATATAAAATAATAAAGCGGTAGTAAAAAAAAATATACTTTGTTATTTTATCCTTATTCGAATTTTAAGGGTAAAAAGGTAATAGTATAAAGGGAATATAATAAATAAAAAAGAACCTATTAAGTCTAATCTTACTAGTATAAAGTTAAATAAGAATACTATTAAGGAATTTTAGAAAAAAGGTATATTTTATAAGGAGAATACCCGGATAAAACTAGGGGGGTATATTAATAGTATAATTATAGGATTATTTATACTATTTAAGGTATTATTTCTTAGACTCCTAATAAGTATATTACTTATTCTAAAAGCGGAGGTTTAATAGTTAATAAGACTATAAACTAGTATTCCTAGAACCTACTTAGGAGGTAAAGGCTTATTATACGTTTCCTAGAGTAATATAGGGGGAGGTAGGGGGGTAGTTATAGCGAGGGCGAAGCCGATAAATAACCTAATTAATAACCGAGTAAACTATAATAATAAAACTATAGAATTTAAGGAATTAATAGGTATAGGTAGAATAATAAGTTAAATAAACGTTAAAAGGGGGGATATTTACTTTAATCTTTATATAATAGCCGGATATAACTTAGTAAACTCTAATAATAGTATAAAAATAATAGGTTTAGACCTTAATAAGTTCCTTAATTATAGGATTAAAGGGGCTACCCCCGGTTAGAGTAAGGGGGATAAAATAAAGGGAATTATAAATAATAATAGTTCGAATAACCTTAGTATATATCTTCCTAATACGGGGGAAGGTAAAACCCTAAGTAAAAATAATAAGGTTAATAAGTATAAACTATTATTTTTATAGCTTTTATTAAAAGTACTAAAAGTATACTTTTTACTAGAGTTTTTAATAAATCTAAATACTAAGTATACGGGCTTCCTAAGTAGGGGTAATTAATACCCTATTAAAAACTAGTAAAAAATATTTATTTAATAGGCTTTAGTAAAATAAAGGAGTTTATTCTTAAGGGGTTAAAAGGATATTTCGTACTCTTCCGCCTAATCCCGATAAACTCCTTAGGCTTAAATAAGTTAAGCTTAGACCTAAGCCGGGGTATAATTAATACTAATAATATTCGTATTATTAGTAAAGCCTATAGGGATAATACTAGTAATTTTCTCTAAGTAATAGTATAAAGAGGAGATATATAGGATAAAGAGTATAAATAATAAAGGGGACCCCTAGGGTACCCCTTTTAAAATAAAAATAGAGTCCGAAAGAATACTATTAATACGTATATAGGATAATTAGTCTATAAGGTAAGGATAAAAAAAAGCCGAAATCTAAGGAGGGAATTTAAGGTAATTAAGAGTCTAAATAAGCTTATAATACGAAATATAATCGAAGGCTCCTATTATATTAAGTATAAATAGGGAGATTAAGCCTCGAAGGCTTTATATTATCTAAATAGTCTTGGTAAAGAAAAATAGAATACTATTTATAAATCTACTAGGATAATTATTTATTTATTTAAAAGGGAGAATACCCTAAAGCTTTACGGTTATAAAAATACGCTTTATAAGAATAGTCTTAAGAACCTTATTAATAGTATTAAGGAGGGAGATTAGTTAATAGCTACCTAGAGTCCGGTAAACCTTAGGTAATTTATCCTATTTATAGAGAATAATAATATTAGAAACTTTATAAGTAATAGGGAAATAGGCCTAGAAAATATAGCCTTAGAATAGTCTAATAAGTATTATAATAAGGAGGGGATTATATCCCTTAAAAAGCCGACTAGGATTCTATTAGGTCCTATAAACTTTTATAATAAAATACTATAAAGTACTTTATATATATTAGAATTTATAATTATTAAAGAAATATTAAAAAAAGGAATAGGTTATTAAGGTTAAGGGGTAGGGGGGTAGTTAGAGGGTAAGGGAAGAACTTATCGTTTAAAAGCCGGACTTTTTTAATAAAATCGGATATTAATAAACTATTAGGGGAGAAGGCTAATAAAAGGGTATAAGCTAGTCTTAGGGGGGCCTAATTATATAAATAAGCCTATTAGATTATAGATTATATAATACGGGGGTTTAAAAGGCTAATACTAAAAAACCCCTTTATATATTTCTTTTAATTATACGGATAGACTTTTTAAGGGTTAATATTGAATTTTAATAATCCTTTTAATAAGAATTTATTAGGTTTATTTATTAGTATTATTAATTCCTTTTTATAAATTTAATTATACTAATTACCTTAGGGGTTTACTAGGGGATTAAATAAGGTTTAAAGGTATAAGGGTAGTATAGGACTATAATAATTACTATAGCCTTTAATTTACTATAAAACTAGGCGATAAAAGAGTTAATCTCCTTAGGCAAAAAGGAGTAAATATAAAAGGGGAGGAGGCAATTCTTAGCCTTTATAAGAAGAATATCCGGGTTAAAAGACTTTTAATAATAAAAGGGCTTAGACTCTAATAGGAGAATTATATAAAAAGAGGCGGACTAGGATATATAGTCGGAATTATAAAAAAGGTTAAGGCTAAGGAAGGTAAGGAAACTAAAGGGAATAGCCTAGAAAAGGTTAATTATACTAGTATAATAGCTATAAACCTCCTAGGTAATCTTATAAGGGGGAGTTAAAAACTTAAAACTAAGGGAGGCTATAGTATTTATAAGTATAAAAAGTCGGATAGTACTCTCGATCGTTTTCGACAATAGATTATTAATTACTTCGTAGGAAATTAAATAATAGAATAAAGGGATTATTAGTAGGAAAGCGCGGAGAAAATGGGTTCGTATAGTATAATAATTAATTATATCGGAGAATAGTAGTAATAGTAATTTAATAAAGAAGAGGAAAGGTAATTAAATTAAGTATCTATTAATATACAAGGAAAACCTCTTCTCTTTATATTTAATATCTCGGGAACTATAGTACTTATTAATAATGTTAGAGGTACTCCGTAAAGCCCGTGAATAGACGTTTTCGGAGACTATTTTTGTATTTTAATAAGTATATTAGTTAATTTGCAATAGCTCTTTGAGTATTATACGTTTTAGGGGATAGTTTGGATTCTTTATAACCGAGCGTAAAATAGGATCCGGATATTCGGCCGGATAGGATGGGTATTTCCTAATTAGGAAATCGGTGCTTTGGATCGAATCGCTATTGGATTCGTCGGTTGTTTATTCCTCGATTTATTATCTAGGAAGAAAGGAGAAGAGAGGAGAAGAGAAGAGTTTTCCTTCCTCTCGTCTTTGTATTTTTAATTGTATTCTTAATTGTATTCTTCTTCTAGGTCGAGAAATAACCCTATCTATAGTTACGTAATATTATTATATAATAATTCCTTATTTACTATAAATAGTATATATATATATTATATTAATTACTTAGTATTTAATCCCGTTATTTATTTATTCTAGTATTATATTTAATAAATATAATAAAAACACTTATAGTATTAAGAAGGGTTAAGATATTAAGTAAAATATAGCCATAAAAATCCTATAATAGGTAATAAAAGTTAAACTCCCTAGGGATAATAGTTAAAAAGTAAATAGGGAGAAACTAGGGTAAAAGAGGAATAAGCCTAATAGAAATACTAAAAAGTAGGGAGTATAAAGAGAGAATATAAGGGCTATTATAAAAAGAAATCCTAATTATATCCTTTATAAGAATAGGGTTCTAAGACTTAATATTATATTATTTATAAATATAAATAAGTATATAGTCTAAGCCCTAAATAAGATAATAAAGGGTAAGGCTAGGGAATAGTAAATATTTATACGGGTTAAGTTAGAACTCTTAAAAAATAATAATATTATAATTAAAAAAAAGGGAAAAATAAATAAGGTAATTTATATACTAAATATTCTAAATAAGGGTTATAATCTTTATAAAAATTATATTAAAAGTATAAAAAATAATAATTATATAAAAAGGGTAAATTAAGTATAGGATAAAGTAAAAAATAGGCCTCCCCTATTATTCTAGTCGCCTTTACCCCCCTTAGTACCCCTCGAACTATTATAGGGGGTAGTTATTCCCTAAGAGGAGGATATACCTTATAAGGAGGAGGCCTTATAAAGAGTAGAACTACCCCGAATTATTAAAGTACCTCGTATTAGAGGTCCTCCCTAGGGTATAGGGCTAGGGGTTAGATTTTAAAAGGAAGTAAGGTTAATAGGGTTAAGAGGCTAAAAACTAGCGAAATTAAGATTTAGAGTATAATTAAGGTCCCCGGGGGAGTCTTAGTAGGATTATTTATATAATAAAACTTATATAAAACTATTAGTATTAATAAAGGGGGTTAAATAATAAGTAGATAACTAGATTATAAGTAGTTTCTAAAAATATTAAGGGCGGAGTAGGTAATTAGCCTTTACTTTTTCTTATTATTAATAGGAAACCGAGTAATTACGTACCTAGGTAGTATAAGTACTATTATATAAAAAGTAAAACTAGGGTTATTCTCCCTTATTAATAGAGTAGGACCCTTTTTTACTATTATATAAGGCGGCTTTATAATAATTATAGTAGGGGTTTTCCTAATAGTATTTAAAAATATAATTATACTAAAAATAATTATAATACTATTTAAAATATACTAATTTATTATAGGGTTTATAATAAATAATCTCTAAGTTAATTATAAGACTATTTATATAGAGTCGGTTTATATTAACTATACTATTAATACTAAGAATAAGGTTTATTTAAGGGGTAATATTAAGGGGCTAGGCATAGGGTAAGAGCTTTAATAACTAGACTTAAACGAATTAATCTAAGGTACTAAGCCTAGAGCTAGGCCGACCTATCTAGCTATATATATCCTTCTACTTTATAATAGTCTCTATTCCCCTAAGAGTAATAGTTAGCCTATACCGTATTAGGTTAATCCCTAGAACTATAGTTCTAACTATTATAAATATATAAGTATATAATCTATACTATAGAAAATAGGACCTAGTCCGGGCTTTATACTAAGGCAAATTTAAGTCCTAAGACTAGAATATAACTAAGGTCGAAGACCCTTATATAAAGTCCTTTCTATATATATAATTACCTATAGCCTTACCTAGTAAGTATATAAAAGAGTAGGGAAAAAAAAACTTAAATAAAGAAAAAATATAATTAAAAATAAGAAAGAAAAAAAAGGAAAAAAAGAATAATACTACTTTAATACAAAGAAAGTAATAGTAATAATAGCTATAGTAATACTAATAATAGCCTAAATATTGTTTCCTCGGGAGTAGTACTTATAGTATTAGTAGGAGTAGAGCCTCCCTAGGGAGGAGAGACCCCTATTATACTTAAGAGGGTTAAACCGACTAAGGCTATAATAATAATAAAGGGTAGGGGTAAGGGTAATAAAGGCCTAGGCGTTAATCTATTAGGAATAGTACTTATTAAAATAGGAGGGGTTATTCCTTCTTTAGAAGGGGTAGGCTTAATTATACTTATATAGGCTAAGCCGGCTAAAAAGATAATAAAGAAGGCTATAATAAGGCTAATAGTAGCGGTAGCGATTAGGGTAGAAAAAAACGCTATAATACTATATACGTTTAATTAGATAAAAGTAATATACGCTTATATAATAAAGGCTATTAGGATAAATAACTACCCCCTTTATAAGGCTAAGGTAAGAGTTATTAGGGAGGGATTAAAAGGTCGGGGACTATAAGCTAATAAATATAATAATAATAATATTTAACTAAGTTAAAAAGGTTATAGGCTACTTTCTATTATCGTATAACCCCTATTATTTATAATAACTTTACCCCTTATAATAATAATAATAATAATAATAATAATAAGGATAATTATAATAATAATAATAGTAATAATAATTATAATAATAAAGTAATTATAATAAAGGGGGGTAATATTACCTAAGGCGATAATAATAATAATTATAATAACGAGGGTAATTATAATAATAAGGATAAAGAAAAAAACGAAGAGGAAAAAGTAAAAGACGATAATAACGCCCCCCTAGTCCTAGTACTAAAGAAGATACTAATAAAAAAGATAGAAATTACCCTAAGCGGAGCGGATTAGGCTATACTATATATTTATTATATTTTCCTATACTAATAGTACCTCGATTAGGTTAATCTAATACTATAAAAGGCTAAGTATAATTATATTAACTATACTTATATATACTACCCTTATTATCCTACTACCCCCCTTTAGGCTTATATTTACCGTATTTAGTAAATTAAGGTTATATATAGGGATAGAGGTAAGATAAATAAGGCGGAAGCGGTTTTAAAGGCTATAATAGTACTAGGAAAGGATTTAATAATACTAGATAATAACGATTAATACCTAGGCGGAAGACCGCTTATAATAAAATAAATATTATTAAGAATAAAGCGGAAATAATAAAGCTAACGGGGGTATAAGGTGGTTATAAGGATAATTATAGGGGAGGAAGAGGGAGAAAAGAGGGGAGGGGAAGGTATAATAATTAGAGTAGGTATAATAGAGTAATTAATAATACTAAAAGCATAGATAATAATATTAGAGGGAGGGGGGGCGGAAGGGGGGGAGAAAAAAATAATAATAATAAAGCTAAAGGCGCTAAAGGTATTAAAAACGCCGAAAACGCTAGCTAAGGGGGGTAAGTAAAAGCGCCTTTTTAAAGTAGTACTATTAATAATACCGATTAAAAGGGTATAAACCCGTACTACTACCTATTATAAGAACTAAATAGAAAAAAAAACGCGTTTACTAGTATAATTACCTAAATCTTATATTAGGCTCTTAAAAATACCTATAATTATAATTAATATTTCTAAGGTAGTAAGTACTACCTTCTACTAAATAGGAGTCTTATATACTAATATAGATTTAAGGGGTATACTATTATTATAAGTAGCCGGGTTATAAAGTACTTTATACCTTTTAAGCGCGTTTATTTTATCGAGGGCGGCTAAAGGTTCTTAAGTCGGATTAAAGTAATTAGTCTAATAAACGAGTATTTCCCGGTAATAACCCCTTTTAACCTTAACCTATTATACAAATAGGATTTTATTAATTTTCTACTTATCCTCCTTATTAATACGAATAATAGGAGGTTATAAGTTATTAACTATTTAACTAGGAATAGGATCTAAAACCGCCTAGCGAAAAAGATTATAATTAAATCAATTATATATACCTAAGGGAAGGTTAACTAATTCTACTACCTCCGGGGAAATAACCCTTCCTACCGTATATTTAATATAATACTAGTCGAGCTTTTTCTTCGGGCGTTTAGAATTAAAGTTCTATAAATCTAATTATACCTTATCGCTTACCTAGAAGTATTCCGCTAGCTAATAGGAAGTATTAGAATAAGCCTTATTATTTTAGGAAGTAGTAGTATCCGCTACCTAATAAATATTAATAATATCCTAAAGTTTTAAGATAAATACTTATACCTAGCTAATAGGAGTATGTTTAAAAGGAGGTAAAGAGTTATTAAGTTAAAGTACTAAAAAGGGGGTATTATAACCGTATATAATAAAGAATAGTATTATACTTATAGTTAAATAAATATAGTTATTAAAAGATATTTAAGCTACTAAGAGCTAAATATCCTAATTATTCTAATTATAGGTAATAATTATATAAAGGTATACTTAAACGTTTTAATTTACCCGCTTATTATCCTTATTTACTTAGGGGTAGTAAGTAGTATTAAGGAATTAGAAGATATTATAAACCTTATATAAATATACTTAAAAATCTTTAGTCTAATTAGAATTATAATTACTTATTATAAATATAGGCTATTAGTAAAAATAAACGAAATACTATAAAAAGTATTTAGTATATAATTCTATATTTATTATAGGTATTAATTCAAGGAGAATCTTTTTACTTAGGTAGTCCTAAATAATCTAAAGGTAATAATTACCTTATAGTATAAGGGGAAAATTAACTATAAAGTCTATCTAAAGGTAATAATAAAACTAGTTAAGGGTAAGGAGGGAGTAAAGGAGGATATTTTAATAAGAATACTAAATTTTAGTATAGCCGTATATATCGTAATTATAGAGGAAACGCTAGATATACTACTATTATAAGGGCTAGAAGAAGTCCTAGGTAATAAAAGCTATTATACTATTTTATCCTAGGTAGTTAATAAGGTAGGAATTATAGATTAATTAAATAATATAACCTTATAATTAGTCTAGGCCTTATAAGTCTAATAATACTTTACGTATATTAGTATTTATAATTATTAGGGCGCTAAATACCTAAAGGCGGCCCTAAAAGTATAAGTACCCCCGAGTATTAAGGTAATAGTCTATAATTTAAACCTTAAAATAAAGGGAGGGGGGAAAGGAATAATTACTATATACTATATAATAAAGAACCTTTTAGAAAATTAAATTATATAAAACTATAAACTATTAAAGCGAGTATAGGTTATTATCTAAAAAAACGCGGGGAAAAAAGGGGGGGTAGGATAAGCTATAAGATTAGTATAGTTTACTATAAACTAATAGTATAATCTAAGGGGTTTAGGCTAAATAAGGAGTTTTATAATAGAGGATAATCTATTAAAGAATTAATAAAAAGAAGTAAGAAAAGGTTTTTATTATCCGAATTATCCTATAAAATAGTATTAAAATAAAACTATAATACCTAATTAAGTATAAGTTAGACTACTTAATTATTTAATTCCGCCTTAAATAAAAAGTCCTATTCTTAATAGGAAAGAATATTAAGAATAACTAGTTATCCCTTAGGGTAATACTTAATCTAGAAATTAAAATAGGATAAATACTCTACTTAATAAGCCTAGTATTTAGAGAGTTATTAATAGGTTATAAAGTACTCTAAATTATAATAGTCTATAATAATATCGAAGGAAGAGTAATTATAGAATTCCGCCTATTATTATTCGAAATAATAAATAATAATAAGTATTTTTTATTATAAATAGGGTAATTATACTCTATAAGAAAGAGTTTTTAAGAGTAAAATACTATAAAGCGAAACTATCCTTTTTACTCTTAAAAGATAATATTACCCGCTATAAAGCTATTATAATCCGCCTTTAAGCGGGTAGGCGAATCGAAATCCTATTCTATAAGGATTAGAGCTTAGAAAAAAAAGTACTTTATTTTTTAAAAGGCGACTTTTTAAGTATTACCCTATATAAAGGATTAACCTAATCTAGTTAAATTAGTTAAAAGTATAATAATATTAGTATAATTAAAGATAAATATTCGGTAAAAATTTATAAACCTAAGAAAGCTATATAAACCCTAAACCGACTCTAATTAAGCCTAATTAAAGATTACTTAAACCTTTACTAGGTCCGCCTAAATACTTATACTAATAAGGAGAATAAACCCTAGGTATTTAACTCTTATTACTAAGAATTTATACTTATCCGGGTTAATATAAATACTATATTATTATAGTTAGCTAAGGATCTACTAAACCTAATATAAATAATCCTCTTTAATACTAAACGAATAAATAATAATATTATTAATATAAGTAGAATAGAACTTATTAAATAAGCTATTAAGAATACTATTAATATATTATTAAAAGGTAATTAGAGTATTATAAAGCCTAAAAAGGGTAATTATTTATTTAAAAAAACTATAATAAGTATAGAAAATTATTTTCTATTCCTCTTTTTTTATAATCCGGATTTTATAAAACGCCTAAATAATATTAAGCTTAGTAAACTATTTCGCGTATACTATAGTATAAAGGGTATTATTAAGGAGTAGAATAGGGTACTAATTAAGGATAATAATCGTATTTAATATATAATAATTACTACTAATCTATAACGACCTATTATAATATAGGGAGCGATATATAATAGATTCTTATTACTAGGGCGCCTCGTACGGATTAATACTATAGCCTATAGGGTGGATAAACGCCCTACTACGGCCCTTTCCTTTACTTTACTAGATCCTAGCTATATCCTAGCCAAATTTGTTCGTAGAGAGGGTGGTTTTCCCCTAGGTACTCTGGTTTTTCCACCCTATAGACTATCTACTTATTTCCTAGATACCTTATAGGTCCCTAGTATAAGTTTTAATAATAATAATATACGATAATCGGTATAAAAATAAAGCCTGCCTCCTAGCTTCTAGGCGAAAAGGACTAATACGCTTATAGAGGAGCTACTAGTACGAATAAACCCTTTTTTAAGAAGGTTATAAAGGGTTTTTTTAAGAATAAGGAGCTCTTTATATAATATACTATAAAGAGGTCTAAAGGGAATAAGCGGTTTATTATTATTAGTATTTAGCTAAAGTTAAATATAATAATTAATACTAGGCTTATAGGGGTTTAGCTAATCTATATTTTATTTATAAAATAATAGGATAAAATCGTATAGCTTAGGGGGAAAGTATTAATATAATTACTAGTCTATTAGCGGAACCTTATCCTATAGAGCTTTTTCTATATTTATAAGAAATATAGCCCGGACGAGGAGGTCCTATAAGCGGGAGAAGGCTTATAAAGAATAGTATAACTCGGTAAGGAAGGTAATAATAAGGAGGTAGGGAATTATAATAAGTTTATTAGTAAATATAAACGAATATATAGAATTAGGGAAAACGTATAAAACCTAAGATTAAGTATTATTATACTAAATTTAAGCCTCGTATAGGATAGAAAAGGAATACGTATATATTAACTAAGGCTTACCGAGAATAAGGGGGAAGTTAAGATTAGGTATTATATAAATAATAATAAGCTTAATAAAAGAGGTAAGCTTTAATAATAACTAGATAATACCTATAATATAGGGTCCTCGTATATACTATATAATACCCTATAAATAGTAGGGTAGGATATATTTAATAGGGATATTTAAGTTTAATACGAGTTATTAGCTTATAATTATATAATACTAATAACCTTTATTTATTAAAGAATTAATAAGCTTTAAACGATTTATAATTATAAAGATTAATATTAGAGGGGTAAGTAATTATAAACGAAAAAAGGATTTAGAATTCTTATTAATAATTATTAAAAACCCTAGGGTATTATAATACCCCGAGGTTATACTTTTCCTAACTTATTATCCTCCTCTAAAAGGAGTATAATATCCGTATAAATAATACGTAGTTTATTAATAGCCAAATATATAGGAGAATACGCTATAGTATAAGGATAATAAACTATAAAGTAAGAAAATATACTATAATATATATAAACTCTAGAGGTTTAATACTAATTAATAATAGACTTAGGGACTTATTTAGTATACTATTTAGGTATTTTAAAGGAGTTTTTACTAGTCTAGGTAGTATTTATCTAAATATCTTTATTAGTATTTATAATTAATACTATAAGGGATAGAATAAAGAATTATCCTAGTATACTAGGACCTAGAGTAAACGCCTTCTTTATAAGCTAAATAAAATAGGATATTTATTCGAAGGATTAAGCTAAGCCCTAAAGCTTATAAACGAAAGTAGTATATAACTCTAGTATATTAACTATAATTAGAAGTTTTTAGAATAAGGGTAAAAGGGAGTTTATAAACTAGGTAAGCTTAGCCGAATTATACTACTTATTAGAACTAGCTATTATAAGTATTACCTTCTTAAATTCGGGTAAAAAGTTATTAAACTTTTAATTATTATAATATACTAAAATACGTAGGTAATCCTATACTTTACGTTTTTTTTAAACTATCCTAAAAGTATAATATAAATAATTAAAAAATCCTATAAATAATATTACTTATTAAATCCTCCTGCTTACTAGAATACTATTATTTATTATATTTTAAAGTCTAGGAAATAGTTAATAATATAAAACTACGATTAGTCTATAGTATTAGCCTAGCCCTAAGGCTTATTAATATTATATTAATAAATAAATCGGCTTATAAAAAAGTAGAAAGATTCTAGTTTATTTTTTATTTTAGCTAGGTTTTCTATTAATAAGTAAAAGCTAATATAATAAAAATAGAATCTAGTATAGCTTATACTAGGCTAAAAGGGTTATTTATATAGGGGTAAAAGGCTAGGTTATTAGTTATACGAGAGTAAAGGGCTAATAATTCCGTATTATAAGCCGTTTATATTTATATAAGAACCTAGTACTTAGCCGCCTAATCTTATTACTAGGAGGCCTAAGTATTAGCTAGTTCTTACTAAAGGCGTATAATTTTATTCTATAATTAGGAGATAGCGGTAGCCGTATCTAGAGGGGTAGGGTCCGAGAGTAAGAAACTAGCGAGTTATTCTTCTACCCTAATTATAAGGGAGTTATCCGAGGAAGCTATTAAAAGAGGAAGGGTAAAGGAGAAAAAAAGAAAGAAAAGGAAAAGTTAACCTTAGATAATATTAAGGGGCTAGGTATAGGGTAGGAGCTCTAATAATTAGACTTAAACGAATTATTTATAGCCCTAGAGTAAGTAATATTAATACGGTTAATAGTATAAAAAATAGTAAAAAGGGTATTATAATCCTAGAGAGTAGACTCCGTATAAATACCTTTAGTAATTATAGCGAAGGTTTAGTATATATGTATTAATTTTATTCCGAAGGCTTACTAAATCTAGTTATCCTAGTTTATAAGACTCTTCTTCTTAGTATTAAAGGTAAGGATAATATTATTATTTAGAAGATATTAAACTATAATAATAGCTAGTATACTAATTATTTTATTCGCCTTAATAATAAGTATAGGGGGGGGGATAAAGCCCTATTTATAATACGAATATTCTTTAAGGAAATAAGAACCTTATAATTATATTAAACGGGGATTAGGCAGACCCCTATTAGGGTATTAATAATAAGGTCTTTAGTAATAGCGAGAATAAAAGCCTAAGACGGTTAACTAAAAAGGGTAAACCTCGGCTAAAGTATAATTATAATAACTTTCTTTATAGTCTTTTAAATAGTTTTAGTAAAAGATATAAAAAAGGGGGCGGAGTCTACTAATAGGGCGGCTAAACTCCGGGAGTAAAGTTTTCTAATAAGGGAATTAATAATAGTCTATATAGTATAAAAGTTATCCTACGAAACTACCTAGGCGAGTTTATTAAAAGCGGACTTTAGAAGGGGATTATCCGGAGACTAAAGTATATTTATAAAAGGGTTATTAGAGGATAAAATAACGTTAAAGGAAGGCGAACCCGTTAACTAGTTCTAGTAGGACTATTAGAGTCTAAGAGTTCCCCTATCGAGGTTTATACCCCTACCCGGGTTTTTCCTAGAAGCCTTACCCGATAGCTCTATATACGGGGCTATCCTTCTAGAGAAAGGAGGCGTATAAAAGAAGTTATAAAGATAGGTTATTAATCGTATCGAATAGACTAGTAATAAGCTCCTTCTTATTATATTACGATATCTAGTATTATATCCTAATAGATATAAAATTAGTAATTAGTTCGAGAAAATAACGCTTTTATTAAAGACTTTTTAATAACGTATACTAATAGCCTTTACTACCTAGAAAGGAGAAAGTAATAATACTAATAGGCCGAAGCTATAGTATGTTTATAGAAAATCCTACTTCTTTACTAACTATTTCTACTAGAATGAAGGAATTAGGCTTAAATCTTAATAGATAGAAGCCCGACTCCGACGTTATAAAAAGGATAGAATCTATTATTAAAGAATAACCCTACCTTAAGGAATTAGTAGAGAAATTAATCGCTATTACTAAATAAATTAAAGATAAAAAGAAGGATAAAGTTCTTATAGTCTTAGCTATTAGAATAGCCTTTATAATAAATATAGTAGCTAATAATTAAATAAATCCGAGGTCTTATCCTTTTTAATACTTAATTATTATAAATATAGGAGTAAACAACTATACGTTCTACGAACTTTTACTCTTTACCGAGTATACGCTCTTAAAAAAGCCCTTATAAGTCCTTTTAGGCTTAGGCTTTCTCCCTCTTTTAGGTAAGGGGATTATTAATTTCCCTATTAAGAATAATAATACCTAGAAATTAACTAATATCCTATATATTCCGGATTTTTATTATAATATTATCTCTAGGTACCGACTTCGAAAGGTATAAATTAACTAGAGCCTTCTTAATAGTATTATTTGTATTAATAGACGACGAGTATATTAAATAATAACTATATATAAATAAGCCGTATTATACTATCGCTAGAATAATTATACGCTATATATAGCTATAGTAGTTATAATAATAACTATAATAAATAAAGATAATAATAGCCCCGATAATATAATAGTTCTTTTTTAACGATTTAACTATCTAGGGGCTATTATACTTAGGGGTATCTTAGAGGTTAAAAACGCCCTTTTTACTATTAATTACGAGTTATATTCCCTAGCTAAAGCTAAGTATTTAATTAAGAGGATACCTTTATTATCTAAGGCTAAATAACTCTTTTAGCGCCTATACTTCGACCTCTTCCTATATAATACCTTTTTTAATAGGAAAACAAAAGTACTATTAACTATTAACGATTATATAAAACTTAACTTTTACTTTCTACTAGCTAATACTACTATAGTATATTAGTTTATACTTTAAAGGTCCTTATTATATTTATTAAACGATAATAGGATTTTAAAATTATTATTCTTTACTATATTAATAACTATAACCTATAATTAGGATACGATAAATAGATTAAACGAAATAGTATTTAAGACGAGATTATAATACCCTATACCTCTACCTAGAATAGCCCTACCGAGCGCGCTAGGGGGATAGTAAGAACGAATACTAGAGTTATAAGAATTAAAGCTAACCTCCCGAAGTCCTTATAGCCTAAAATCTAGAAAATAGCTATGTATATTTATAATAAAATACTAAACCAATTAATTAAATAGTCTATACTACTAGGAAAACTATACGACTAGTTAAAGAATTATAATAGGGAATAAGCTAATTATACTATTTATATATTATACTTTAGAATTTATAATTACCTTCTTTATCCGCTTATAAGATAAGTATAATAGGTAATTAGAGGAAAGACTAATATACTAAAGCCTATATAGAAAAGGGGTTTTTTATTAGTTATAATTCTAATAATATCTTCCGAATATAGATTCTAGCCTAATATAAAGTTAGGAGGTTAAAGGATATTACCTTTAATAAAATATAGTTCTATAAAAAAGATAATAAATAATTAAAAAAAACTAAGGAGGCTATTTACTTCCTAGACTATATTAATAATAATAAGGAGCCTAACCCCTTAGTTATAGTAAATAACCCTATAATTATAGGAACTTATAGACTCGTAGATATAACCCTAGGATTATTAGATTTAGTAAATACAAATATAGCTAATACCTCTAAAAAGCTTTAGGTAAAGCCTTTAGAAGATACCGAAAACGCTAAAAAATTAGCTAATACGCCTTATATAATATAAGAGTAGACTATTAAGACTTAGGGCCCTTAGACCCCTAAAGAAGAGATAATAAATACTTAATAAGTCTAGTAAAAAGGAAACTAATAAGTATAATTTAAAGTCTAAGTTCTTATACTTATAAACCTAGAGGACTATAAAGACTATATAGGGATTAACTATATAATAGTATTCTACGTAATAGTATTTAAAATTTAGAAGTATCGACTATACTAGAGTATAATCCTACTAATACTATATAATTAGAAGGATTTCGCCGTATATCCCTTTAAAAACGAGTTTAGAGTAATAGCTAAGTCGGAATTCTAGAAGCTTATTAATAAAAATATATTAAAGCCTCTTTAATAAGATTAAATACTTCCTAAGTTCGGAAGAGCCTTACCTTTTATATAGGCCTTCTAGTATAAGTTTAATAAAAACGGATACTTAATAAAGTATAAATCTCGATTATACGTTTAAGGAGATTTATAATAACCTTTTAATAAAAATACCTATACTATTATACTAGTAGTATATAACTTTAGACTTATAATAGTATTAATAACTAAGTTCGATCTAGAATACGTTTAATTAAATACTATAAATACTTTTATTAATACTAAGATTGATAAAATAGTATATATTAAGTACCCTAAAGGTTTAAAAAAAGGAATAGGTTCTACGTTTTAAAAGAGCCTTTTATAGCCTTTACTATTCTCTAATACTCTAGTAATACGAGTTTACTACTATAATAACTAAATTAAGCCTCTAGAAGTATATAGATAAGCCCTATATTATAGTCTATACTAACTTTCTAGTCTTTTTCTTTATTAACAATATTATAATCATATTTAAGAAGGAGTATAAGAATAATATTAAAGATTTTATTTAACGACTTTTAAGTATATACGAGCTTATATAACTTAGGGAGATTAAATAGTACTTGAGTATTTATATTATTAGGAACTAAAAGTAAAACGTATAAAGTTTAACTAGGTAGCCTATATTAAGTAGATTACTACCTAGTTTAATCTTATAAAGAGTAATTTATATAAGGGTAACCCGTTTCCTAGTAATTAGCTATAGAAAGTAACCGAATAAGCCTCTTTATAATAAGTTCTTACCTATTAGGAAAGGCTTATATACGTTAATTTTATAGTTAATATAACTCGAATCGATATCTCCTTTACCTATAGTAAACTTAATAAGTACTTATATAATCTAATACTAAAATACGCTTAGGTTATTAATTAATTAATCTAGTACTTATATATAACTAGGTTCCTTATAATCGAGTTTTCTAAAGACTCGGTAAATATCGATATATAATATTATAATAAGGAGATTTAAATCGCCTCTAATATAGCCTTCGTAGATAACTCGGATAGTTGTAAGTTAAGCTAAGAATACCTTATTAAGCTATTCTATAGCCTTATTTAGTAGGTAGCGAATAAATAGGCTATAATTACGATTTTATTAATAAAAGCGGAGCTCCTTACGTTTATCTAAACCGTAAAAAGATTATTAACCTCTTTTACCTCTTTTAGTAGATTGATCTTTAGCTCGATTAAAAGCTAATAATCGAATATAATAATAAGTAAATAATTCGACTTATTATAATAAATATACCCTAGATTAAGACCGCCCTTAAGTATATTAACGTATATAATACCTAGGTATAATAAGTATTCTTTAAGGATTACTTTAATATAACCTATATTAATACTAATTATATAATCGCTAATAGATTAACTAAAGCCTTATTAGGCTAGACCTTTACCCGCTTCGTTTATTAACTTAGCCTCGTCTTAGTATAGCCTTTTATCTAATAAGGCTAGTATATAATATATATATAATAGGAGTTACTATAGTTATTCCTAGGGGGTATATTAAGTATAATAGCCTATATAAGGTCCTTTAACCTTTATATAGTCCTTATAATTATATAATAGCTCTATATTCGGACTTTATAATCCCTTAATACGAGGAATCGCTAGATCCGGCGATTTATATTATATTATAGTTTTTACCTTCTTAATAACTATTTAATTAAATAACTTATAATTATCTTATAGCTTTTATAGAGTCCTTTAGTTATTTTATACGACTCTATAAGAAGATAATAGATTAGAGTAGATTATTAGGAAGCTCTTTTCTTCTTCTTCTATATTCTAGATTAGAAGAAGTATTTATATATAAGTAGTAAGATTAGTAGTACTATAAATAGAGAGTTAGAAATAAGAATTATTTAGAGCTTACCTTAACCTTATATAAAGTATTTATCCCTATACTCTTTATTTTTATTCCCTCTCCTTATATATAAAGCTTCCCCTAATCCCGATAGCTAGTAACTCTACTCTATAAAATATAGTCGACCTCTTATTTAGGCGTACTATTAATATTATCGGGCTTAGGAGGCGGTTATATTTAGCTAGGTAATAGGTTAATAGCGGCTTTTTATAGTTAATTAGTATAGAAAAGGTTTATTATCTTATAAGTCTCTAGTAGATTTAAAATATAACTATACTCTTTCTCTATAGTAATCGTAAAAGGGCCCGATTATTATACGTTTAGTCGGGTAATTAGGGCGGTTATACTAAACCCTTTTCTATTAAAGAAGACTTTATTACTAATTATAAAATCCATAGGCTATTACTTCTTATTAGTTTATTTTTCTTAATATATTCTAGGTAGTTATTAATGCCTATTAAGCCTACGATTATACTACCTAAGCCTTTTATACTAGATCCCGTATAATAATTATAGGTAAAGAATAGTTATTAATAAATACGGGTATATTAATAGAGAGTAGGTTTTATAGGCTCCTACTAAGTACTATAGTTAACGGGGCTATATCGATTAAAGCGAACTAAGAAGAATTATACGTAAAATTAAGGGCTAGTAGATAATTATTCTAGTCGTTTTAACATTTCTTAACGTAAAATTATAGGCGTTTATCTAGGTACTAATTAATTACTTTAATATTTTCTTATATTTAAGGGTATAAAGTACTATTATACTAATACTTTATTCCGGTTAAATAATTAATCTTAGTAAGCTTAATTAATATAAAGGGCCTAGTATTATTTATAATCTAAATAAAGGGTATTCTAAAGAAGTAATATAATAAGCGAAAGTAATACCCTATAAGGATTTCTATAATATTATTCTTTTTACTAGGTAATAAAATAATAATCCTATTAAGCTTATAAACGAGAAGAAGTCTTAATATAATAATACTTATAATAATCTTATAGTATTATCTTCCTATTATAGGCTATATACTCCTAAATAAAGGTCGGGGTTAATAGCGGGTAAAAGAGTCTAAGGGTTTTATTATAGGGGATTTTATTTTTTAATAATTATAATAATTATAAATATAATAATAAATATTTTACTTTATATTCGGCTAGTAATAATCTTATTATAAGATTCTAGTATAAAAAACTTCTTTATATTCTCGAGAATCGTATTTTAATAAAGGACTTATTCTATTATACCTTATTATTATCTCTTATACTCTTCCTCGGTTTAGAGCAATATCGAATCGCTTTTAAGCTAGGTTAGGGGAAAACGGAGTAATAATATTAATTAATTTAGAATTATTTAAAAAATTTTTATTATTAAGCTAATACGAATTAGGACTAGATTCTATTAAATAAAACAATAATAATAAGAAGAATAAGCCGATTATACTTTTAAAAGTATAAGCGAAAATTAATAATATACTATTAGGAAATACTTTAGTCTTTATACTAGAAATTATCAATTAATTAATAGCTTGAAGGTATTTTTAAGGAGGCGCCCCTTTATCCCCTATAGCTATAATTAATAGTATTATATTTATTATTATAAATATAATAATATTTATTTTAAAGGGAAAGGTTAGATTATTAATAAACCTATTATAGGCCTAGGTCGTATTTAAAGCGAACTTAATAATTATACTAAAAATAAATCCTAGGCTAGTATAAGTACTAGTTTATAATCTAATATAATACTATTCCCGCCCTTATATATACTTAAAGTCCTAAGGCCTTAGTATTAGTTATTATTTCTTATTTATAAGGCTAGGTTATTACCTAGGCTATTTATAAGCTTTTAAATAAAGACTTTATTATTATCTTTTAGGATAAATCCTTTTTATTATATAAAGACTAAATATAGTTTTATATTATATTTAATAAAAGGGTATCCCTAATAAAAGGGGGTTATACCCTAATTATTAAAAGAGTCCTTATACGAGTAATATAAAGGGGCGGAAAGGAGGTATTACTAAGGGAGATTTAAAAATCTAATAATATAAACTACCTTAAATTAATATTAATTACTTTTAATTATATACGAAAAAATTTTAATTTAGAATATAATAAGCTTTATTTAAAATTATATTTAAGAATACCTAGAATATAAATAGGATTTATAATAAGGGTATAGTCTTTTAATCTAAGATTTTTAATTATAAATTATATATAAATAAGGTTTAACTAAAATAGTACTTTAAGTACTATTACTTCGGGTATATTATTAAATTTTATATAATAAAATAGGTTTATAAGCGCTATAGTACTATATTATATAATAATAGGGAAGAATTATACTTAATAGCTTTAGGAAAATCTACTTATAATTACCCTTTTTATCGAGGATTATATTTAGAATAAAATCGTATTTATCCTAAAATATAATAAGTATAGGATAAAGCTTAAAAGGTATTTATCTTTTAACCTTTATAATTTTAGGATTATTCTATCGTTCTAAGCGTTTAACCTTAATTAGTAAAATAATAGAGTAAAAAATAATAATAGGCGATTATAATTATATAATTAATATAATTATAATTATTACCTATCCTAATTCTAAAGCTATTATATCCTTATAAACCCCCGGGTATTATTTAGGCTAGTACTAAGGCGGGCTAATAATCCCTTTATACGTTTTTTAGCCTTATTAATTAACTTAGGCTTATAAATTCGGATAATAAATAAGAGGATAAATAATCAATACTAAGTCTTAATTACCTCCTAAAGATAAGCGTTTTTACCTATTATATATAGGTTCCTTTAGGTTATTAGGTTCGGAATATTTCTATATTATTATTAGGATCCTAAACTCCTAAGTAATATTTACTAGATATAAACGAGGTCTAGCTTAAAGTAGTAGTAATACTTAGAGGGTAGGTTTTATTTTAAGACCTTTGGTTTTTCCTATTCTTATTAAATAGTCTAGGATATACTAAATACTATTTTATAGTCCTTAGTATATAATCTAATAATAATCTTATTATAAGAGTTTAAGTATTTTATTCTAGCTATTATACGCGAAGATAATAGGTTTATAAGCGGTATAAATAAGGGTAATCTATAGAAAAATACTATTAGTTAACTTCTCTAGTATTATTAATTAATTCCCTTCTTAGCTAAGGTTTAATATTATATTCTTTTATCGGATTAGGTTAACTAGGTCTATAGTTATAAATATAGTCTTTATACTAATAATAATAAAAATAATAATAACTAGGGTTAAGATAGGGTTAGGGGTTATAAGTAGGTTAAATCTAAGCTTCTCTAGTAAGATTATACTTAATATACGCTTTTCTTTCTTATAAGCTTTAATTATTAGGAGTTTTATAGTCTTCCGAGATAAAGTATTAACTATTATATTTAATTAGCTAGGGTAATAAAGGAAGCGTATATCGAATTAAGCTAAAAAGTCGGATTAGTATACTTATTAGATAAATAAAAGCCTTTTTATTATAAAGTATATAAGGGTTTTATAATTAATAATAATATTAAACTTCTACTTAAAAAACTCGGGGTAGAAATACTTAAGGCTTTATATAACTATAAGGAATTTATAGTCTTAGATTAAATAGGCTTATTTAGCGGGGGCTATAGTCTTAGAGAAGAAGTTAATAGGTTTTTATAAGGGTCTTCGACCTTAGTTATATTCTAGTCTTAGGACCTAAACTTACCTTAGTATAAAGCCTAGACTAGGTCCTATTTCCTACGGTATAGATTATATACTCGTATATTTATAATACTTAGAACTATAGTTCTAGGGATTAACCTAATATAGTATAGACTAACTATTATTCTTAGGGGAATAAAGACTATTATAAAGTAAAAGGATATATAGTTAAATAAATTAGCCTAGTTTTAGGCTTAGTACCTTAGATTAATTCGTTTAAGTCTAGTTATTAGAGCTCCTACTCTATACCTAGCCCCTTAATATTATCTAAGGTTAACTTTTCCTTTTTCCCCCTTTTTTCTCCCTTACCTTTCCTCTTTTAATAGCTTCCTTAGACGACTCCCCTATAGCTAGGGTAGAAGAATAACTCGCTAGTTTCTCGCTCTTAGACCCTACTCCTTTAGACGCGGCTACCGCTATCTCCTAACTATAGAATAAAGTTATACGCCTTTAGCGGGAACTAGTTAATACCTAAACCTCCTAATAATAAGATTAGGCGGCTAGGCGCTAGGTTTTTATATAGATATAAGCGGTTTATTAAGCGGAATTAATAACCCTCTACTCTTATATAACTAATAACCTAGCCTTTTACCCCTATACGAATAACCCTTCTAGCCTAGTATAGATTATACTAGATTCTACTTTTATCGTATTAACTCTTACTCGTTAATAGGAGACTTAGCTAAAATAGAATAATAAACTAGAATCTTTTTACTTTTTATAAGCCGATTTATCTATTAATATAATATTAATAAGCCTTAGGGCTAGGCTAGTATTATAAACTAATTATAATTTCGTATTCTTAATTACCTTCTAGATTCTAAAATATAATAAGTAATAGTATTCTAATAAGTAGGAGGATTTAATAAGTAATATCGTTTATAGGATTTTTTTAATTACCTATATTATACTTTTAGGATAATCTAAGAAAAATATAAGGTATAGGATTACCTATATATATTAGTATATTATAATAACTAAAAGTTTAATAACTTTCTACCCGAATTTAAGGAGGTAATACTTATAATAGTTAGTCCTAATAAGTAGGATAATTCGGCTAAGCTTACCTAGTTTATAAACTCCTTTTTACCTTTATTCTAAGAACTTCTAATTATAATCGATATACTAGAATCGTATACTACTTTTATTTATAAGCTCTAGGGCTTAGCTTAGTCCTTTAAGTAAATATCCTATTTTATTCGGCTTATAAAGAAAGCGCTTACTCTAGGTCCTAGTATACTAGGATAATTCTTTACTCTATCCCCTATAATTCTAGCTATAAATACTAATAGAGATATTTAAATAAATACTATCCGGATTAATAAAAGCGCTTTTAAAATACTTAAGTAGTATACTAAATAGGTCCTTAAGTCTATTATAGACTAGTATTAGACCTCCGGAGTTTATATATATTATAGTATATTTTCTTACTTTATAATACGTTATCCTTATACTATAGCGTATCCTCTTACGTATTCGGCTATTAATAGACTATATATTACTTATATAGATATTACTCCTCTCTATAAGGAGGATAATAAGTCGGGAAAAGTATAACCTTAGGGTATTATAACGCCCTAGGGTCTTTAATAGTTATTAATAAGAATTCTAAATCCTTTCTTCGTTCGCGGCTACTCGCCCCCCCGATATTAGTCTTTATAATCGTAAATCGCTTAAAACTTATCGACTCTTTAATAAATAAAGGTTATTAGTATTATACGGTTATAAGCTAATAGCTTATATTAAACCTAAATATCCTTATTAAATATATCCTACCCTATTACTTATAGGGTACTATATAATATATATAAGGACCCTATATTATAGGGATTATCTAGTTATTACTAGAGTTTACCTCTTTTACTAAGCTTATTATTACTTATATAATACCTAATCTTAATTTCCCCCTTATTCTTAGTAAGCCCTAGTTAATATATACGCGTTCTTTCTCTATCCTATATAAGGCTTAACTTTAGTATAATAATACTTAATCTTAGGTTTTATATATTTCCCCTAATTCTATACGTTTATTTATACTTATTAATAAACTTATTATAATCCCCTACCTTCTTGCTATTACCTTCCTTACCGAATTATACTATTCTTCTAAGGCTTTCCCCTATTTCTAAGACCTCCTCGTTTAGGCTATATTTTTCGTAAATATAGAAAAAGCTTTTTAGGATAAAGTCCTATTAATAGACTAGTAGTTACGTTAATACCTTCCCCCTAAGTTATACGATTTTATCCTATTATTCTATAAATAAAACGCGGATTAGTTAAACCCTTATAAACCTAGTATTAATTATTATATTTAACTTTAGCCGAATACTAATAATAATAAACCGCTTATTCCTTTTAGACCCCTTTATAGTATATTACGTAAAAAGCTTCTCGTTCTTAAAAAAACCCTTTATAACCTTCTTAAAAAAGGGTTTATTTACCCTAATAACTCCCCTATAGGCGTACTAGTCCTCTTTACCTAGAAACTAGGAGGCGGGCTTTATTTTTATACCGATTATTATATATTAAACGCGATTATTATCCTTAATCGGTATCCTATTCTACTTTTTAATAATACCCTCTATACTATAGTATATACAAAATAGTTTACTAAGCTTAATATTATTTAGGTATTCTATAAAGTCTAGATTATAAAAGGAGAGGAATAGAAAATAGCTTTTTATACTTATTATAGTTTATTTAAATAGATAATTACCCCCTTTAGGCTTTATAGTACTCTAGCTACTTTTTAATAGTATATTAATAGTATTCTTAATAGCCTACTCGATAAGTTCTATTTCGCCTATATTAATAATATTATTATTTATTCGTTTAGTATTAAAAAGGATTACCTATATAAGGTCTAGTAAGTCCTTAGCTAATTATAATAATATAGCCTTTATATTAACCCGGATAAATACGAATTTTTAATAATAAGAGTTAAATACTTAGGGTTTATTCTTTTTATTAATATAGGTATTTAGGTAAACCTAGTAAAAGTTTAAATAATCTTTAATTAGGCTTAACTAAAGTCGGTTTAGGGTTTATATAGCTTTTTTAGGTTTATAAATTTTTATTATATATTTATCTTCGATTATACTAATATTATTATACCTTTAATTAATTTAACTAGGTTAAGTTAATCCTTTATATAGGGTAATACCTAGGAAACCGCTTTTTAGGAAGTAAAATAATTCTTTCTCTAAGCTTTAATTCTTATAGAGTAGGATTTCGACTCGCCTACCTGCCTAGAAGCGGACTATAGCGGCTTTATAGCGGGTAGTATTATTTTTTAAAAGCGAAAAGAGTAGCTTCGCCCTATAGTATTTTACTCTTAAAAGCTCTCCCTTATAGAGTATAATTACCCTATTTATAATAAAAAAATACTTATTATTATTTATTATCTCGAATAATAATAAGTAGAACTCTATAATTACTCCTCCTTCGATATTATTATAGACTATTATAATTTAGAGTACTTTATAACCCGTTAATAGCTTTTTAAATACTAGGTTTATTAAGTAGAGTATTTATTCCGCTTTAATTTCTAAATTAAATATTACCCTAGGGGGTAAATAATTATTCTTAATATTCTTTCCTACTAAGAATAGGACTTTTTATTTAAAGCGGAATTAGATAATTAGGTAGCCTAACTTATACTTAATTAAGTATTATAGTTTTATTTTAATACTATTTTATAAGATAATTTAGATAATAAAGACCTTTTCTTACCTTTTTTTATTAATTCTTCGATAAACCTCCTTTTACTATTAAGCTCCTTATTTAGCCTAAACTCCCCGGATTATACTATTACCTTATAGGATACTATATTAACCCTATAGCCTACCCTACCCCCCCCTTTCTCTCCCTGCGTTTTTTTAGATAATAACCTATACTTATTTTAGTAGTTTATAGCTTTATATAATATAATCTTCTAAGAGGTTCTGTATTACGTAATACGTAGCGATTACTCTTTTCCCCCCTCCCTTTATCTTAAGGTTTAAATCGTAGATTATTACCTTAATACTCGGGGGTATTTATACTTTCGGGGCTACCTTTAGGTACTTAGCGCTTTAATAATTATAAATACTAATACGCGTAAAGCCCTATTAGACTTATAAGGCCTAGATTAACTATAGGGTTATATTATTTAGTTAATTTACGATTCTTACCTTATTAATTACCTAGGATAAGATAGTATAATAGTTTTTATTATTTAGGACTTCTTCTAGCCCCTATAATAATAGTTCGTTTAGCGTTTCCTTTATAATTATAATATATATAATTATATTAAAATCTAGTATTCTTATCGAATTATCCTCCTTTACTCTCTCCTTACCCCTAACTAGTTTTATTATTACCTTTAAATAGACTTTATAATTAACTTTCCCCTTATATTATAAGGTAATTATTACTTTTAGGTTATCTAAGACCGCTTAAGTAAAAAAATCCTCTTTAAACTAATACCTATAATAAATATAAAGCTATATACTAAATACTTTTTATAGTATTTTATTCGTTTCTACTAATAGTTAGTATTTATAATAAGTAATTATAGCTTAAATTAAACTAGGGATTTTTAGGTATATATATATAAGGTTTATAGTATTTCCTAACTTCTTAGTATTATTTACTACCCCTAAATAAATAGGGGTAATAAGCGGGTAAATTAAAATATTTAAGTATACCTTTATACGATTATCGTTTATAATTAGGATAATTAGGATATTTAGCTCCTAATAGCTTAAATATCTTTTAATAATTATATTTATTCGGCTATAGGTATAATATTATTCTTTACTATATATAACTATAATACCCCCTTTTTAATACCCTAGTTTAATAACTCTCCGCCCCCTTTTAAATATACCCCCGCTAGCTAAGTATAAGCCTTTATTTTAAAACTTTAGGAAATCGTTAACGTTTATTAGGCGGCGGATACTATTGCTTTTTAAAATAATAAGGTTTATTTTAATACCTCTTATTAGCCGGCGGAATACTTTTAGGTTAACGATAAAGTATAGCTAGATTTATAGAATTTTAGTTTTAAGCGCCCGAAGAAAAAGCTTAATTAGTATTATACTAAATATATAGTAGGAAGGGTTATTTCCTTAAAGGTAGTAGAATTAGCTAACCTTCCCTCGGGTATATATAATCGATTTAACTATAATCTTCTTCGCTAGGTAGTTTTAAATCCCGTTTTTAGTTAAATAGTCGATAACCTATAATTACCTACTATCCGTATTAATAAGGAGGATAAGTAGGAAATTAATAAAATCCTCTCCGTATAATAGGTTTAGGTTAAAAGGGGTTATTACTAGGAAGTATTTATTTATTAAACTAATTATCTTAATCTAATTTAGGAACCTTTAGCCGCCCTTAATAGGATAAATACGCTTAAGAGGTTTAAGGTATTTTATAGCCTAACTACTTATAATAATAGTATACCCCTTAAATCTATATTAGTATATAAGACTCTTATTTAGCGGAAGGTAGTACTTATTATCTTAAAAATATCGATTATAACTATAGGTATTTTTAAAAGCCTAATATAAGGTTTAGGTAATTATACTAGTAAACGTATTTCTTTTTCTATTTAGTTTTTATAATAGGTAATAGTATAGGTTTATACTCTTTTAGTTAGTATTATCGATAGTATTATATTAGGAAGGCGCTTCCGCTTACCCTCTTTAGCCGGCGTTTTCGGCGTTTTTAGCGCCTTTAACGCCTTCGGCTTTATTGTTATTACCTTCTTCTCCCCCCCTCCTACCCCCCCTCCCTTTAATATTATTATTCGCGCCTTTAGTATTATTAACCGCTTTATTATACCCGCCCTAGTTATTATACCTTCCCCTTCCCCCTCTTCTCCCCCTTTTTCCCCTATAATTATCCTTATAGCCGCCCTATACCCTTATTAGTTTTACTATTTCCGTTTTATTCTTAGTAGTACTTACTTTATTATAAATAGCCTCCTACCTAAGTATTAGTTATTATTACTTAGTATTATTAAATCCTTCCCTAGTATTATTATAACCTTTAAAGCTATTTCCGCCTTACTTATCTTATCCCCGTTTTTATACGTAATCTCTATCTACTAAATATAATAAATATAGGCTTAAAGGGGGGTAGTAGGATAATAGGGGTAGTATATATAAGTATAGTTAATATAATTATACTTAGCCTTTTATAGTATTAGATTAACCTAATTAAGGTATTATTAATATAAGGAAATATAACGAATATATAGTATAACCTAATCCGCCCTACTTAGGGCGATTTCTATCTTTTTTATTAGCGTTTTCTTTAGCGCTAGAACTAGGGGGGTATTATTATCGTTTTCTACTTTTTCCTCTTTATTCTCTTCTTTATCCTTATTACTACGATTACCCTTATTATTATAATTATTATTATTATCGCCTTAGGTAATATCGCCCCCCTTTATTATAACTACTTTATTATTATAATCGTTATTATTATTATTATTATTATAATTATCCCTAATACTACCCTCTTCTTGCCTAGAACCTTTATCCTTAGCCGCGCTTCCCTTAAATAGGCTCGTATACTTCCTTTTCCTAATCCTAAGCGCCTTTAGGGTAAGCGCTATACTATAATAACCTAGTCTATACTTTAGGTAGCGTAGAATTTTCGTAGACTTAAGAGTACTATATTCAGCCACGCTAGTATTATTATTAATATTTTCTAGGAAGTCGATTATACGCTAGAACTACTCCTTTATAGTATTTACCCTATTTAGTATTTACTCTATAAAATTTAGGGATTAGGCGTTAAATAATCTCTACTCCTAGGCTTAAGCCCGAATTACCGCTATAATTACCTTATTACCGGATAGACTAATTATTACTACCGAAACGGAGTCTTTAGCCTTAGTTATAGCTAGAATTTTACGCGAAATAGGGGCTACCCCCTAGGTAATAGTTATTATATAACTAGTCTAATTACTAATAGCCTTTACCTTAGTATAAGCCTCCTTAACCTTCTCGATTAACTTCTTCTATTATTATACGTTAGTTTATTCTTCCTCGGAGTAGTATAGGAATAGTACCTCGATAGTATTTTTATAATCGGAGTCCTTTTTATAGTAAAGGGCTACTACCGCCTTAATTACCTTAGCTAACTCCTTATCCTCGATTAAGCTATATTTTTAACGAGTATTATAGTACTAATAATAACTATTAGTAATAATAGCTACCCTAGATATTAATAGCGATAGTATAGTATTAGGGTAAATACTTACTTTTTTATACCTAATAAAGCTTATTATACCGAATTAGTTAAGTTAGGTATTATTAGTAGGCGATATTACGGGGGTAGTCTTTAGTAATAGTCGGGAGGAGCGTTTATAACTACTTAACTACTACTTAATCCCTTTTTATTAGCCTTTACTAGGGGGTATTTACCTTAGATTAATTTATAATTACCTAGGGAAAGAGCGATTATATTAGTAGGGGGGGGCCTACCCCCCTTTTTATACCCCTATAGGGGTTAGGTTATTAATTATATATTAATAGAATTCTTACCGCCTAAAGGGGGTATATACTTATACGCTATATAAGTATATACTAGCTACTACGTAGGTATATACCTAAGTATATACCCCCTTAGGTAGTACGTATTAATACGGTTAGGGGTATATACCCCTTTACGATAAACCTATATCCCCTTATCCTTTTCTCTTAGTATAATTTTAAGCTACTAGCTTTATCTTTTAACTTATTAAGTTCTTAGCCCTATTAAGGGCCTGCCTAGTACCTAAGCCGTACGGGGGGTTTTGCCCTTCGGGGATTTTTCCTTCTCGTTCGAGTATTATAGTTCTAGTAGTTATTTATAGCCCCTAGTATTAAATTTAATTTAATTTATTATTATAATTATCCTTATTATTATTATTATTATTATTATTATTATAAGGGGTAAAGCTATTATAAATAATAAGGGCTATATAATAATAGGAAATAGCCTATAGCCTTTCTAACTTAGCTAGATATTATTATTACTATATTTATTAGCCTATAGTTTTTAACCTCTTTATCCCTTCCTAATAACTCTTATCTTAGTCTTATAAAAAGGATAGTTATTTATTCTAATAGCCTTTATTATACGGGTATATACTACCTTTATCTTATTAAATATATATAGTATTATAGCGTTTTTTTCCGCCTTAATTACTACTATTACCGCTAGCCTTATTATAGCCTCCTCTATTATCTTTTTAGCCGGCTTAGCCTATATAAGCGTAGTTAGGCCCGCCCCTTTTAAAGAAGGAATAACCCCCCTTATTTTAACGGGTATTATTTTTAATAGATTAATACCCGGGCCTTTACTACCCTTACCCCTACTTTTTACTATTATCTTAGCCTTAGCCGGCTTAACCCTTTTAAGTATAGTAGGGGTCTCCCCTTCCTAGGGAGGCTTTACCCCTATTAATACTATAAGCGCTACTCCTAGGGAAGTAATATCCAGGCTATTACTAGTATTACTATAACTATTATTATTATTACTTTCTTCGTATTAAGGTAGTATTATTTTTTCTTTCTTTCTTCTTTTTTTTTATATTCCTAATTATATTTTTTCTCTATTCGAGTTTTTTTTTCCCTACCCTTTTATATACTTACCGAGTAGGGTTATAAGTAGTTATATATATAAGGAGGACTTTATATAAGAGTCTTCGACCTTAATTATATTCTAGTCTTAGGACCTAAACTTGCCTTAGTATAAAGCCTAGACTAGGTCCTATCTCCCGCGGTATAGATTATATACTCGTATATTTATAATACTTAGAATTATAATTCTAGGGATTAACCTAATACGGTTTAGACTAACTACTACTCTTAGGGGAACGGAGACTATTATAAAGTAGCACCTTAGATTAATTCGTTTAAGTCTAGTTATTAAAGCTTTTACCCTATACTTAGCCCTTTAATAGTTTCTAGGTTTTATTATTAAGCTATTATTATTAAATAACTCCGGTAATAGTATTATAAAAGGTATTAGTCTCGAGATAAGTAAGAAGCTTAGGTTAAAAGAAGATAAGAATAGGAGCTTTTATAATAAGCATTTTTAGCTAGGTAAAAGCCTCCTATTAATCGGGTCTAAAAGAAAACTCTATATCCTTTTAGTAGATAATTTAGAGGTTTAATAATATTATTAGTATAATAATAAAAAACCTAAATAAAGTTATAAAGGCTAAGGAAGGAGCGTATAACCTTATAATTATAGAGATTCTTAAATTTTTAGTCGGAGATTACTTATATTTTATAGGGGTTAATACTAAGCCTAAAGCCTACTTTTAATATTATATTTAGAGAGGGTGGTTTTCCTCTAAGTCCTCTGGTTTTTCTACCCTATAGACTATTTACTTATTTCCTAGATACCTTATAAGTCCCTAGTATAAGCTTTTAATAATAATAATAATATTATACTTAGGTAGTTAACTTTAGTAATAATAAACTAGGACTTTATAATATCTTCTTAAAGATTTATTTAGTATAAACGCTAAATAATTTTATAAGTCTTTTATTAATAAACTTCTTTTTTATTATTATTTAAGTAGATTAGTAAATTATTTATATAAGTACTAGTATAATAGTCTAGTAGGTTATAAAGTTATATATTAATAAAACTCTAGGATTAAATAGGCCTAACTTTTAGGCTAAAAAGAGGACTTTCTAATAGTATATACTAAATCTTATATAGAAGGCTATTAAATATTCGGAATTAGGGTTAAGGTAGAGTTAATAGAAAGCCTAAATAATATTAATCTTAGAAAAGCGTAAATAGAATAGTATTAAAAGGTAATACCCTTTAAAGAAGGTATAGGTAAAACTCGGCCTTTAAAATAATTATTTATCTAGTAGTAGCTAATATAGAAATAATAAGCTATCGAGTAGGGCTTTAGTATAAAACGAATAAGGGTAATATAAGGATTAGTATTAGGCTTAATAAATCTAATCTTTTTTAGGTAATTAATAGTTTTTTTTTCTAATAATAGGTATTTAACTAGCGTTTTATATATAAGAGGGCTAGGCGGATTAAAAGGCTTATTAAACTCGAGTTTAATATTATAACTAGGCTAGTAATCTACTAGGGTATATACTTCTTTCTTATTTAAAAACTCCTCGAGGTATAAGAAGGCTAGAAGAATTATACTATATACTAAGGTAATATACTCTAGGTCCTCGCCTACTAGAAAAGGAATTTTCTAACCTTTATAAGTAATATTTTCTAGGCTTAAGCGGGCGATTCTTATAGTAATAGGGTAAGGGCTAATATTATCGTTTTTAAAAGGGATTAGGGTAATTAGTATTAATAACTCTAATTCCCCCTAAAGTTTTTTATAGGGGTTAGCTTAAAGGGTTATAATTATTTTAGCCTAAAGGAGTAAGTCTTTTAGTATAGTATTATTAGGGTTAATTATAATAGATTAGGGTATAATAGTCTTTTTCTTTAAAGGGCTAATTAAAAAGGTAATATTAAGGTTTATCTAAGGACGTTATAGAATCTTATATTAGCGCTTATCCTCCTTTAAAAGCTTATTCTAGTATTTTATATTAGCTTATATAGCCGGGTCGACCTATTAACTCCCTAGGGGTTAACCCTATAAGATAATAAACGGGGAATATTTAGCGAGTATAAGTAGGTTATTAGGTTATATAAGCTTATAAGTAAAATAATCTAAGAGAAGGTATTTTTCGGCTATTTAGTAAAATATAATAAAAACGTCCTAGTTATAATTAATAATTTAGAATATCTTATAAGGAAACGAGCGGCTATTAATTATAAGGGTTATTATAAAATACTAATATATAATACTAGCTTTATAGCCTTAGAAGTTAATAAGAGGAATTAAGTAGGTAGAAACGAGTTTAGTATTAAGGCTTTTTATAGCCTTTTTAATAAATTAGTAGAATATAAGGAGGCGGGTACTTATTCTAATATTATAAAGAGTAAAAGCTCGGAGATTAATACTATTAATCTAAATTATACTATTAATAATAAAGGATTTTCTTAAACTTTTCTTCTTAAATAATACCTTTAAGACTATTATAAAGACTTTTAATAGCCTTAGTCTTTTCCTAATTCCTCGTTATTAGAGTCCTTTTTCTTATTTATAAGTAGTATATTTAATCGCTAAAGGCCTATAACTTTTAATTAGTCTAGGTAGTCTCTAGCCTAATAGCCCTTTTTATTATATATAAAATAAGTATTATTATCCTAGTATACTTTCTTTTTAGCCTTAGAAAGGGCTTAGCCTTTTTACTTTAAATTAATAGGTTATTTCTCCTTTTTATTAATAGTTAAGGAATTACTATAGGGAATACGTATAATAGGCTAGGAATACTACTAGTAATAGAAAACGGCGTTTTAATAGCTTTATAGTATTCCTTATAAGAAATCCGAATATCCTTAAATAATCGTAAAAAACCGGGGTTAAAGTCGGTTAATAAATATTTTAGGAGGATATACTTTAACTAGTTTATCGGGGTCTAAGCTTTTACTATTATATTATTAAACTCTATAATAAACTAAGAAATATCCTATTTATTAGTAAGAGAATACGGTAAGTATTATTAATCTACTATTATAATCGTTTATTAAGGGCTATAATATTATTAGGAGTTAGGTTAATAGCTTAAGCGGTAATAATAAGGTCGTATAAAGCCTTAGGTTAATAAATAGAAGCGATATATACTCCTCGTACGTATTAGTTAATAGAGTCCTACTTTATAGAGTCGTAAATAGGGTTAATAAGTCGTAGACTATTAGCTTATCCTTTCTAAGAAAAATAAATATCGTATAATAAATAGGAAATATATCCGCTATTAAAGTTAAAGGTAGTCCTATTTATAAGAAAAGTTTTTAGTTTTATATAAAGGCTAGCCTTCTATAGCTCGGATTCCTTAAAGGCGGAGAAAGAAGAAAAGGCGAAGGAGAATATATTATTTATTTATAAACCTATAATACCGAGTATATCTAGTCTAGTAGTTATATAAAGAAGGTATAGATTATACAAGGAATATTATATTTAACGTTTTATATAATAATAAGTATAATACGTTTTAAACTAATATAAACCTAACTTAACTAGGCTATATAAAGGTTTATAAATATAAATAAATATATTAGGAGGGTATTTAGGTTAGAGTTCCTTAGGGAGAAAAGTATATATTTTATAATTAAGCGGGTTATAAGACTAAGTATATACTTAAATAATATTATATAGTTCTTTTTATATATTATATAATTTTATTAAGGTAGGACTAAGGGCTAATAATAAGTATTATAATATCCTTATAATTATTAGTAATTATATAAGAATTTCTTCCTTTTTATTATTATTATAGCCTTATATAATAAAATAGGACTTTTTATTAGGGGAGTTATTCTAGCTTTTAATTTTCTATATAAAACGCGTTTTAAAAATATATTTTAAAGAGTCCTAGGTATAATTATATTATACGAAGGAGAATACTCCTTATATAAATAAGGCGTTAATCTTATCCTTATTTAATACTTTAAAGGGTTCGCCGAGTATAATAATAATACCTTATTCCCTAATTTATATAGCTAATACCTAATTATCCTTCTTTTTTATTATAAGGAATATTTTATATAAGTCCTTATCCTTAGGGCCTAGTAGGGGAATTTAGGAATAGGGTTTAGGTATAATATCGTCCGTTTATTCTAGTCGGAAAGACGATTATTCTTTAAAAATAATCGGGGGGGCTATACTTATAGGGGTAAGGAAGACTCCCTTCTTATTAGTAAGTTCTACTATTTTATTAATATATACCCTCTAGGAAAGCTAGATATTTCTCTAGAAATAGTCTTAAAGGACTTATAGGCTAATAAACTAATAAATAGTCTTACTATTAATAAGGATATATTATTCCTAAAGCTTTTTCTATATTTTAATACTTAACTCCGAGGATTTTTTTATATAGCCGAAAATAATATTATTTATATAAAAGAAAATAATAATACCTTCCTATATTATATAATAGGGTTTATTAAGAATCTTATAAAAGCCTATTTACTATAGCGTATTAGTTAAATACTTATACTATAAAAGAGGTAATTTCCGAAGTCTATATAATACTCTCTTTAGCTATAAAAGTTATTTAGGCTTTATATACCCAGTAGGTATTTTTATAAAAACGTCCTTATTAAGGGGAGTATGAATAAAAGTATTTACCGTATTATACTAAATAAGCTCGAGATTTAATCGTACTATTATTATAATAAATAGACGGAAATATTATATAATAAGTATAATAATATAGGTTTTTTCTTTTATTACCGGTTATTAATCCCCGCGTATAATTACTTAGGCTTTATACTTAATTAGCTTATTATTCTTATTAAACTTATATATATAGACTTATTTATAGTTAATTACTTATTATATTACCTTTTAGGATAGGACCTTTTCCTATAAGTCCGAATAACCCTTATTATAATTCTATAAGTAATTAGCTTTAGTATTTAGGAAAAAGTCTTTTAGTAGATACTTAAGTATTTATATATAATACCTTAAAAGTTAAGGGAGGCGGAAGATCTCCTTATTTAATTCCTTTAGCTATTATAAACTATAGGATTATCGCTCTATTATAAAATTTCCCCGTATTAATATTCTTTATAAGGGGATTAATAAGGGTATTAGTATAAAAAGCTATATATTATATACTTTTTTTTACCCTTTATTTACTCTTTAAGTATATTCTCTATATTTCTTTATTACCCTTATTATTATTTTCCGTTTTTTTACTCTTTTTAATTCGATTTAATACGTATTATAGTTATTCTTTTCTAATCGATTTAGGTAAACCCTAGTATAAACCTTTAGGTATTCCCTTAGGATATTACTAATAACCGTAGTTTCTAGCTATTATTATAGTAAAAAGGCTTATAGGTAGGCTTCTTAGTAGAATAGGGTATTTAAAGATATAAGGAGCTTTTTTATACTCTTACTCTCTTAATTTAGAGTACCCGCTTAGGGCTCTTTAATAGAATCTCCTCGGTATTCTTTATATTTACTCGCTTAGGGAATATATTTACTCGTTTAAGGAACTAAGGCTTTATTATCCGATTTATTTTCTTAGGTTTCTAGGAAATTATCTATATTAATAATATAGCCTATATTTTCTTTATCTTCTACTTAGGGCTCCTTAATCCAAGGAGTATTTACTTCGCGTTTTAGTATTTTAATATAAGTTAATATATTTATAATAGTCTTTAGATTAGTCTTACGTAAATTATTATAAATATAGTTATTACTCCCTTAGAAAATCTCTCTTTTATTAAAAAGTATATTTTAATTAAAAATAATCTTATTTCCTATTAGTATCTAGATTTAGTAAATATTAAAAGAATTTTATTTAACTAAGTATTTAATTTCTACTTTAGGGTTAAGTTAGTATAGTTTTTTTATACCCGCTTTATTATTAATCGTTATTATATATACTTTATAGCCGAATACTCGGAAATAATTTAAATATAGTTTATACTTAAAAACGTATTCGAATAAGGTTTTCTACTTATTTCTATACTAGGGCGTACGATTATATAAATATATTATAGTTTAGAAAATCGGATATTAGAAAAGTATAGGAACGTTTCTTTTTATAGTTTATACCTTTATTTTAAAGACTTCTCTAATTCTCTTAGCTTTACTATTTTACTCCTAAGTATATAAAGTAAAAGGTTTAACTTTAATACTTCTTCTTAAGAGGAAAAAGTATATTTCTAGTTTTAGAAAAACCTTTTTATTATACTTAATTATATAGATTTTAAATAAGTATTAATAAACGAAATAGTTAAATACTAACTCTAGGGTATTAAGAAGTTATAGTTATTTTCGATTTTTAAAATAATAATCCTAAGTAAAACCTAATACCCTATTTATAAGTAGTATAATAGATTTAAAACTAGTAAAATTAGGTTTAAAATTATAAAAGTTAATTACGAGGGTATTTTCTAGGGTTTTTATATAATATTATACTTTCTAGCTAATTTATCGGGTAATTTTAGCTATAATATAACTTTTATATTCTATTAGGGGGATTCTATCCTTTTTATATAATTATATTAGAATACCCCTATATATTTTTTAAATATACTTTAAAGCTTTTAAACGTAAGTAACTAAGTTTATAGTATTATATAGTTATTATCGATTCTTAACCCTTTTTAAAAGTTATTTAATTATATATATTTTAATAAGTTATAAAGGCTTTCGGGGTAATTAGGTAGTATTTTTGTATAAATTAATTATAATAAAAATATACTCGGGTAATTAAGTCCCTTAATTTTATTTAGAGTATAAATAGTATATAATTTAATAACTTATCCTACTAGATTCCGTTTTATTAGAATAATTAGTATAAGATTAAATTATATATAAAATTTTAATAAAATACTACTCCTTATAATTAAAGGGTTATTCGCCTAATCCCGATTAATACGCTTAGTTAAACGTCTCTCTATATCCTAAAATCGGGATTCGCGTATTTTCTACTTATACGAAATCGCCGGGGTTTACCCTATAGAGGTTTATAAAATAAAAGATATTATTAAAAATATAAATTATTATACGAGAGTTAAGAATTATAGAGCTATAAAGGGGGTATTCTATTATAGAAAATACTATACCTATATTTTATGTATAAAAATACGCTAGGGCTTACCCTTTTTTATATAATAAGTAGAAGGAAGAAGACTTATTCTAGAAATTATTCTAGCCTACTTTTCCTTATACTAGCCTTTATTATATAATTATTATACCTCGTATTTCCTATTATTATAATAGCGTATTATTATAGAGTATATAATAGTACTTTTTTTTATATATAGTCGAGTTATATAAGGGATAAGGGGGGTATTTTCCTTTATTTATCCCCTATATTATAGGATAATCGCGTTTTTCCCCTTTTCCCTCGTTTTAGCCTTAACGATTATTATACCTCTCCTTATCTTATAGTTAGTACTTATTTATTTAATACTAGTTATTTCTTCTAGAATACTAATTTCTCGAGTTTTTATTAATAGTATTAGTATTAGTATTATTCTTATTATTATTTTTATTATTTTTATTATTATTCTAGGAATTATTATTACTTTTATTATTCGAATTACTATAAATTATCGGGAATACTCTTTTATTAATTCTAGTAGTATTCTAATTATTTAGAATACTATTAAAGCGTTTTTTAAATAATTCTATAAGCTTATTAATACTAAAGTCTAGGGCTTTAACCCGTTTATTTTTAATAAAGTTTTAGGTCTATAAGTATAAATAATTATACTATTAAACTATACTATAGAAATCGAGGGCCTAGGTATATTTATTATTTACCTATAAAAAATTTTTACTTTTTATTATAATTATTATTATTTATTAGTTAATTAACTAGCTAAACTAGTTTTTTAAAGCCCTTTTAATATTAAGGATAGCCTTATATTTTTTATAAAGCTTAGTATTAATTTAAGTATTCGTCGACCTATAGGTCTCTTCGATATTAGTATATTATTTAGTAAATATACTATCCTTATTATAATAAATCCGAAGAATAATTATATTAACTATTTTTTCGACTTAATTTTATAATTTCTTAACTTTATTATTAAGCTTTTCCTAAGTTTTCTTCTTATTTAGATAAATCGTATATTCTACCTATTATTATTTAAAATAATAGTCTTTTTTACTTATAAAGGTAGTATTAGTATTTATAAAAACTAGTATTTATAATTCTATAGGAAAATCTTTATAGCCTTAAATTAAATTAAATTAATACTAGAGGCTATAAATAACTACTAAAACTATAATACTTAAATAAGAAGGAAAAATCCCTAAAGGGTAAAACCCCTTATATAGCTTAAGTACTAGGTAAGCCTTAAGTAGGGCTAAGAACTTAATAAGTAAAATAATAAAGCTAATAGCTCGAAATTATACTAAGAAAAAGGGAAAAAAGGGTATAGGTATATTATAAGGGGGTATATACTTATTGGAATACTCGTATAACGACTTAAACGGATCGGTAGAATCTTAGATAG
Source organism: Ophiocordyceps camponoti-leonardi (nom. inval.) (assembly GCA_003339455.1). Taxonomy (NCBI): domain Eukaryota; kingdom Fungi; phylum Ascomycota; class Sordariomycetes; order Hypocreales; family Ophiocordycipitaceae; genus Ophiocordyceps; species Ophiocordyceps camponoti-leonardi. The sequence continues at coordinate 107,630 of PDHP01000010.1, read as the reverse complement.
GAGTTTAGATAGGAGGTATAATACCGTATAACTCTAGTTAAATATTAGTATAAATTCCTCGCGATTCTAATATAAAGTCGGATTAATATTAACTCGATTCCGAAGGATAAGAATAGGGGAATCTTATATATAAATATTAGGTCTTATTCGTATATTAAATAAAGAAAATAAGTATTTAGGACTAAAGTAAAAGTATACTTAATAAGGATTATTATTAATAAGGGTACTTTATCCCTTTATTATTCGATTAATATATTATTATTATATTATATATATATATAGGATTATTAAGTATAATTATACGTAAATATTATAGTATATTAACCTATTATATTTAATAAGGCGATAAAAATACTTAATTAATACTAATTAGTATTAAGAATAATTATATACTTTTATATAATACTAAACTCGATACTATTTTACTAGAATAAAAGAATAGTTTAAATAGTAAAAGTTATATACTTAATAGGATTCTAAAAGCTATAATTATTTTTAATAAATTTTCGGATATACTTTTACTAGTATTTAATTCGATTTCGATAAAACGGTTTTATAGTATTTAGTAAATACCTATTATAAGTTAATACTATTTACTTTTTTCTCCGAATCGGCTTTTTTTTAGTTTTAGTTAGAGTTTTTATCGATTTCGACTTAATTTCTTTTTAATTCTTTTTTAATATACGCTCGAAGTCGACTTAACTTTAACCTAAAGTTAACTCCTATTCGAATTAGTTTTAATTATACTTATTTTATAAAATATATTTTTATTTAGTAATTATAATACTAATTTTACGAATTTATAGACTTTTAAATATATAAAAACGGGTATATTCGAATAGGAGTAAAAAAAGGAAAAATAAATAAAGGAAAAGATAAAGGAAAAAATAAAGGAAAAATAGTAAAAATAAAAAAAAAACTAAGAATAATTATTACGAGTATCCTAGCGAGTATTTAATATAGGATAAGCTATATTCGTATACTATATAATATTAGCTTAAGTTTAGTATAACTTTAAATCGAATTTAATAAAATATTAAAGTAAGCTTAGATATACTTTATCCTTTTATACTTTATTTAGCTAATAGTTTATAAAAACGAACTTAGTAAGGGTAGTTATAACGGGTATAATTAATACTAGGGTTTATATCCCTAAAGTTAGCTAATAATCTTATAAATTCTATATACTCGAGGAGGAATTTATATTATATTATAATACTTTCCCCCCTTCCCGTATAGGTAATAGGCTTTTACTTTAATTAATACTTATACCTAATACGTATTAATCGAAGGAGACTATTTTAATAATTTACTAATATACGATTAGTATAAGATAGCCTAATAAATTATCCCCTAAACTATAGTATACTAATAAGTAAATAATAGTATTAAGGGGGGAGGGGCGGGGGTTAGTATAATAGGGGCTAGGGTCGAGAATTAAAACGTATAAGGCGTTAATAGAACGAAAGGAGGAGGAGGAGGAGCCTAATTAAAAATAAAGGTACTATACCTACGAGTAAAAGTAAAGGTAAGGGCTAGATTAACTAAAAATTAGTATAATTTTAACTTAAAACCTAGTTAATATTAACTTAACTTCGATATTATTTTATTCTAAGTTTATACTTATCCCTAGCTTATTCTAGGATAATTCCTAGATAAACTAAAAATAAGCCTTAAATAATATAATAATAGGGTTAAAATAAGTAATAACTTACTATAATAAGGAGGGGGGAAAGGAATAAGGTTAAGCTTATTATTATTATTATTATTACTATTATTATTATTATTATTATTACTAATACTAATACTATTATTATTATTATAACTAATACTATTATTATTATTATATTTACTATATTTATTATTATTATTATAATTACCCTAAGTTAATAAAGATAGTATTATAGGGGTTATTATACCTCGAGATAAGCGCGTATTTACTATAATTCGATTTCTATTCGATATTAGCTTAATTCTTACTCGAATTTAACTCGAAATTATAATAAAATCGGCTTAAACTTATATTAAGGAAGAAGATAATAATAATAGTAATAATAATAGTAAGAAGAGGAAGAAAAAATAATTTTAGAGAATTTCTTATATAGGGTTATAAACCTTATAGGGTTATATAGGGCTAGAGCTTTAGCTATTTACCCCGCCCTACTATATATTATTTAGTATACCTATAGAATTTTTTTTACCCTTTTCGACTTAATTCGGTCTTTTTATTTCTTTTCTCGATTTTTCTACCTATTTTTTACTTATATTTTTCGACCTTATTTTTCGTTTTTCTCTTCTCTATTTTTCGTTCTCGCGGATATATAACCCTTCGTATAAAGAGAAATAGTATTAGGGGTATAAAATCTAACTATATTTTTAACCTAATTTTAATATTAGTTTAATACGACTTTAAAATAATTTTAACGCGTTTTTAACCTAAGTCCCTAGGATATATAATACGATAAAATAATATATCCTAGGGATATATAATACGATTAAATATCGTACTTATAAATATATAATACGACGAAGTAATATACGCTAGGAAGAACCTATTTAAGTTAAATCCGGATTAATCTCTTATTTAACTAGACTTCTAAACCTAGATAAAAAAGTACTTAGGGATATAATAATAGTCTATACTATTTCTTTATTTAACTATAAAAAAAAAAGTTATTAGTATTAGAATACTTATATAATAACTTAGATAAATTAATAGAATCTTAGATAGGAGTTTAAATAGGAGGTATAATACTATATAACTCTAGTTAAATATTAATATAAATTCCTCGTAATTCCGATATAAAATCGGATTAATATTAACTCGATTCTAAAGGATAGGAATAGGGGAATTTTATATATAAATATTAAGTCTTATTTATATATTAAATAGAGAAGATAAGTATTTAGGACTAAAGTAAAAGTATACTTAGTAAGGATTACTATTAGTAAGGGTACTTTATCCCTTTATTATTCGATCGGTATATTATTATTATATTATATGTACGTATAGGATCGCTAGGTATAGCTATACGTAAATATTATAGCGTATTAACCTACTATATTTGGTAGGGCGATAGAGATACCTAACCGATAATACCCTTAACTATATTATTATTATTATTAATTCTTACTCTAAGGACTTAAGGGTAGGTTTCTAGGATATAATACCTTCTTTATTATAAAGAGGAAAAACCGGGTAGGGCTTAGGGGAAAACCCCTCTCTCCCTATTATACTATTATACTAGGGTATAATAGCTATTTATAGAATAATAAATCGGATTTACTAATTATTTATTCTGAATTTATTTTATATACGTAGTTATTATTAATTAGGCTAATTACTAGACTTAGTATACTAAGAAGTTATCGTATATATAGTCTTAGGGTAGTCGTTATATACGATTATACTTATATTAGTATAAGAAAAGGTATATAGGGAATAACCGGTCCGAATTCGTATTCTTAATACTTTATCCCTAGGCCTTAGGCTCCTAGGGTAGCCTATTATAAATAGGGTTATTACTTCTATTTTATATTATCTAACTCTTTAAATCTAATCCTTTACTAACCCTTATTTATATATTAAAGGAGTACTAAAGAAATGCCGAAATAAAGTCGAAACTCGGATAGGAGTTACCCTTATAATATAATACGATTATACTAGACTAAGTAATTTATAAGTATTATAAAGGTAGTATTAGTTATAGGAAGAGTTAAAAAACTTAGCCTATTATACCCTCTACTAGATTCGAACCGATTATACTACTTATTAGAGTACTATTTACTCTTTAGGTACTTAACTATTATACTAGGAGGGCCCCCCGACCGTATTAGTATATATTACTCGGGGGGGTATATACCTAAGTATATACTTATATAATAATTAATATATACTTATATAATATATAAGTACGTATCCCCTCTAAATAATAAGAATTCTATTAATATATAATTAATAACCTAACCCCTATAAGAGTATAAAAGGGGGGGTAAGCCCCCTTTTATTAATATAATCGCTTTTTCCTTAGGTAATTATAAATTAATTAAAAGTAAGTACCCCCTAGCGGGGGCTAATAAAAAGGGACTAAGTAATAGCTAAATAATTATAAATACCCCTTCCGATTATTACTAAGGATTATCCCTATAATATTGCCTATTAGTAATACCTAATTTAACTAATTCGGTATAATAAGCTTAACTAAGTATAGAAGAATAAGTACTTATCCTAAAATAATACTATTATTATTAATATCTAGGGTAATTACTATTATTATTAATTATATTCGGTATTATAATACCTATTAGAAATATAGTCTAATCGAGGATAAGGAGTTAGCTAAAATAGTTAAGGTAATAGTAGCCCTTCGTTATAAAAAGGGTAATTAGTATAAAAATACTATAGAGGTATTATTCCTATACTATTTTAGGGAAGAAAAAGCTAATATATAATAGTAGAAGAAATTAATTAAAAAGGTTAAGGAGGCTTATATAAAGGTAAAGACTATTAGTAATTAAATTAACTATATAGTCGCCGCTACCTAGGGGATAATCCCTACTTTATATAAAATTCTAGCTTTAACTAAGGCCGAAGACTTTATTTCGGGGGTAGTAATTAGTCTATTTAATAATAAGGTAATTATAATAACTATTCGGGTCTAAACCTAAAGTAAAGACTATATAATATTATTATTAAATTATACGCTAGGGATTATAAAATAGTATTTAGTATATTATAGATTATCTAATAAAGATAGGAAAAACCAAAGGTCTTAGGGTAAAACCTACCCTCTAAGTATTATTATTATTTTAGGCTAGACCTTATTTATACCTAGTACGTATTATATAAAAGGTTAGGATCCTAATAATAATATAGAATTAATCTAATCCTAAAAACCTAAAGGAACCTATATATAATAGGTAAAAACGCTTATCTTTAGGAGGTACTTAGGACTAAGTATTAATTATTTATTCTCTTATTTACTATCCGAATTTATAAGCCTAAGTTAATTAATAAGGCTAAAAAACGTATAGAAGGATTATTAGCCCGCTTTAATACTAGCCTAGGTAATACCTAGGGGTTAACTAGGATATAATAATCTTAGATTCAGGGTAGGTAATAACTATAATTATAATAGTTATATAATTATAATCGCTTATTATTATTTTCTACTTAGTTATTCTACTAATTAAGGCTAAGTACCTAAAGTAATAAAATAGTCCTAAAATTATAAAGGTTAAAAAGCGAATACCTTTTAAGCCTTATCCTATACTTACCGTATTTTAGGATAAGTATAACTTTATCCTAAATATAATCCTTAGTAAAAAGGGTAATAATAGGCTAATTTTCCTAAAGCTATTAGGTATAATTTCTCCCCCTTATTATATAGTATAATACTATTATCGGAATACTCGTATAACGATTTAGACGAATTAGTAGAATCTTAGATAGGAGTTTAAATAAGAGGCGTAATACTATATAACTCTAGTTAAATATCGGTATAAATTCCTCGCGATTTTAATATAAAGTTAGATCGATATTAACTCGATTCCGAAGGATAGGAATAGGGGAATCTTATATATAAATATTAGGTTTTATTCGTATATTAGATAAAGAAGATAAGTATTTAGGACTAAAGTAAAAGTATACCTAGTAAGGATTATTATTAATAAGGGTACTTTATCCCTTTATTATTCGATTAGTATATTATTATTATATTATACGTATATATAGGATTATTAGGTATAATTATACGTAAATATTATAATATATTAACCTATTATATTCGGTAAAGCGATAAAAATACTTAACTAATACTAATTAGTATTAGGAATAGTTATATACTTTCGTATAATACTAAACTCGATATTATTTTACTAGAATAGAAGAATAGTTTAAATAATAGAAGTTATATATTTAATAGGATTCTAGAAACTATAATTATTTTCGATAAATTTTCGGATATACTTTTATTAATATTTAGTTCGACTTTAATAAAACGGTTTTATAGTACTCGGTAAATACCTACTATAAGTTAATACTATTTATTCTTTTCTCTAAATCGGCTTTTTTCTAGTTTTAATTAGAGTTTTTATTAATTTTAATTTAATTTCTTTTCGATTCTTTTTCGATATATACTCGAAGTCGACTTAACTTTAACCCGAAGTTAACTCCTATTCGAATTAGTTTTAACTATACTTATTTTATAAAATATGTTTTTACTTAGTAATTATAATACTAATTTTACGAATTTATAGACTTTTAAACGTATAAAAATAGGTATATTCGAATAGGAGTAAAAAAAAAGGAAAAATAAATAAAGGAAAAGATAAAGGAAAAAATAAAGGAAAAATAGTAAAAATAAAAGAAAAATTAAAAATGATTATTATAAGTATCCTAGCGAGCGTTTAACGTAGGATAAACTATATTCGTATACTATATAATATTAGCTTAAATTTAGTATAACTTCGAATTAAGTTCGATAAAATATTAAAGTAAGTTTAAATATACTTTATCCTTCTATACCTCGTTTAATTAATAGTTTATAAAAACGAATTTAGTAAAGGCGGTTATAATAGGTATAGTTAATACTAGGGTTTATATCCCTAAAGTTAGTTAATAATCTTATAAATTCTATATATTTAAAGAGGAGTTTATACTATATTATAACGCTTTCCCCCCTTCTTATATAGGTAATAGGCTTTTACCTTAGCTAATACTTATACTTAATACGTATTAGTCGAAGAAGGCTATTCCGATAATTTATTAATATACGATTAGTATAGGATAGCCTAATAGACTATCCCCTGAATTATAGTATATTAATAAGTAGACGATAATATTAGGGGGGGAGGGGCGGGGGTTAGTATAATAAAGGCTAGGGTCGAGAATCGAAATATATAAGGTATTAATAGAGTAGGAGAAGGAGGAGGAAGAACTTAACTAGAAGTAGAAATACTATACTTATAAGTAAAGGTAAAAGTAAGGGCTAAATTAACTAAAAGTTAATATAATTTTAACTTAAAACCTAGCTAATATCGATTTAACTTTAATATTATTTTATTCTAAGTTTATACTTATCCTTAGCTTATTCTAGGATAATTCCTAAATAAACTAGAAATAAGCCTTAAATAATATAATAATAGGGTTAAGATAAATAATAACTTACTATAACGAGGAGGGGGGAGAAGGATAAGGTTAAGCTTATTATTATTATTATTATCGCTACTATTATTATTATTATTATTATTAATACTAATACTATTATTATTATTATAGCTAATACTACTATTATTACCGCGTTTACTATATTTACTATTATTATTATAATTACCCTAAGTTAATAAAAACGGTATTATAGGGGTTATTATACCTCGAGATAAGCGTATATTTATTATAGTTCGATTTTTATTTAATATTAGCTTAATTCTTACTTAAATTTAACTCGAAATTATAATAAAATCGGCTTAAACTTATATTAAGGAAGAAAATAATAATAATAATAATAATAATAATAAAAAGAGAAAGAAAAAACGATTTCGGAGAATTTCTTATATAGGGTTATAAACCTTATAAGGTTATATAGGGCTAGAGCTTTAGCTACTTACCCCGCCTTACTATGTATTATTTAGTATACTTATAGAATTTTTTTTACCCCTTTTAACTTAACTTAGTCTTTTTATTTCTTTTCTTGATTTTTCTACTTATTTTTTACTTACGTTTTTTAACCTTATTTTTCGTTTTTCTTTTTTTTATTTTTCGTTCTCGCGGATATATAACCCTTCGTAGAAAGAGAAATAGTACTAGGGGTATAAAATCTAATTATATTTTTAACCTAATTTTAATATAAGTTTAATACGATTTTAAAATAATTTTAATACGTTTTCGACCTAAGTCCTTAGGATATATAATACGATAAAATAACGTATCCTAAGGATATATAATACGATTAAATATTATACTCGTAAATATATAATACGATAAAGTAATATACGCTAGGAAGAACCTATTTAAGTTAAATCCGGATTAGTCTTTTATTCGACTAGACCTTTAAACCTAAATAAGAAAGTACTCGGGGATATAATAATAGTCTATATTACCTTTCTATTTAATTATAAAAAGAAAAGTTACTAGTATTAGAATACTCGTATAATAATTTAAATAGATTAGTAGAATCTTAAATAGGAGTTTAAATAGGAGGTATAATACCGTATAACTCTAGTTAAATATTAGTATAAATTCCTTATAATTCTAATATAAAGTTAGATTAATATTAACTCGATTCCGAAGGATAAGAATAGGGGAATCTTATATATAAATATTAGGTCTTATTCGTACGTTAAATAAAGAAGATAAGTATTTAGGACTAAAGTAAAAGTATACTTAGCGAGGATTACTATTAATAAGGGTACTTTATCCCTTTATTATTTAATCGGTATATTACTATTATATTATACGTATATACGGGATTACTAGGTATAGTTATACGTAAACATTGTAGCGTATTAACCTACTATATTTAGTAGGGCGATAGAGATACTTAACCGATAACTATAATACCTATAAACTTATTTTATTATATAAAATTTAGTAATATACTTAAAGCGATAATACTTAAAGTATTATTTTAGTTAAACCTTATTTATATATAGTTTATAATTAAAAATCTTAAACTAAAGGATTATACCCTTATTATAAATCCTATTTATATCCTAGGTATTCTTAAGTATAATTATAAGTAAAGCTTATTATATTCTAGAATAGTATTTTTTTATATAAAGCCGAAAATAGGTAATAGTATTAGATTTTTAAATCTCCTTAAATAATACCTCCTTTCCGCTTTTTTATATTATTTATATAAGGATTCTTTTAAAAATTAGGGTATAACCCCCTTTTATTAGGAAAACCCCTTCTCTAAATATAATATAAAACTATATTTAGTTTTTATAGAGTAAAAAGACTTTATTCTAAAAAATAATAATTAAGTTTTTACTCGGAAGCTTATAAATAGCCTAGGCTATAGCCTAGCCTTATAAGTAAGAGTTAATAACTAATATTAAGGCCTTAGGGCCTCGAGTATATATAAGGGTAAGAATAGTATTATATTAGACTATAAATTATTACTTATAATAGCCTAGGATTTCTTTTAGTATAATTACTAAGTTCGCCTTAAATATAACCTAGGTCTATAATAGGCTTATTAATAACCTAACCTTACCCTTTAATTATAATTATAAGGAATAAAGGGGCGCTTCCTTATATACCCCTAAAACTATTAATCGGTCGATAATTTTTAGTATAAAGATTAAAGTATTTCCTAATAATATATTATTAATTTTCGCCTATACTCTTAAAAGTATAATTAGCTTATTATTCTTATTATTATTACTTTATTTAGTAGAATCTAGTCCTATTTTATATTAGCTTAATAATAAAAAAGTTTTAGACGAATCCGAGTTAATTAATATTATTACCTTATCTCCCCCTAACCTAGCCTAAGAATAATTCGATATTATCCTAAACCGAGGAGGAGTATAAGAGATAATAATAAAGTATATAAAATAAGTCTTTTACTAAAACGCGATTCTCGAGAATATAAAGAAGTTTTTTAGGCTATATAATACCTAGACTTTAAATTTTATAAAGTAAATATTAAATAGGGTAAATAATATAAAGGAGTAATTTCGGTATATAATCGATTTCTTATAAAATATTAATAATAATACTAATATAGCCGAATATAGTACTCTTAAGTTTATAAAAATCCTATATTATCTAAAGTAGAGCCTAGGTTATTATAGTATAATACTTATTTTAAAAACGCTTAGGATTAGAAAAAGGAAGTATATAAGCCTATTTAAGGAGGGGAGTATAATAAAAGATAAAGGTTTAGGGTAAAAAGAGGGTAATAGCGGGGTAGGATTTATTAAAGGGCTTATAACGCTTAATACTATAAATAGCCCTAAGCTAGAGGAAGTAAAACTAAAGCTAAAAGTACTTATTTTAGTAGTATTTAACTATAAAGTAAAGTATAATCGTAATTATCCTAGGAAAAAGAGGTAGGGTTATAATTATAAGTAAATAATAATATTATTATATACTAACTACCTTAATAGCTATTAACCCTATACGTAGACCTTAGAGAAACCTACCCCGAGTCCTTATTATATACTCTAGACCTTATTACCCGCGTATAAAGATAATAGGATTCCTTCTTCTATTTCCTCTTTTCCTTCTTCTCTTCTTTAGCTTAGAATCTTCGTATAAAGTACCTTAATATATTTATTTATTATTTAGCTATTATACTATTCTAAGCTTATTTTCTTTATTAATAAGTATTTAATAAATATATATTCCCTTTTATATTTTATAAAAATAGAAAATACTATATAAGACTAAGAATTAAACCCTATAACTAATAAAGAAGTCTATTACTCTATTAGACTTACCTCGAAAACTCCTAGGTAGGAATCCTTAGTAAAAGAATTAGATTAAGACCCCTTATCCGCCTTAAAAGAAATAGAGCAAAAAAACCTAGCCTAGATTCCTTTACCCTCGACTAAAGACCCTAATTAAAATCTCTTAAAGATAGTTTCCTCTTTATTAGCCTAGCCGGATATTTAGGTATTATTTATAAAAATAATAACCCTTAAGGTAAAAAAGGTATAATAAGACTATATAACCGCTAATTCTAATTATTCCTAAAGGGCGGTTTTTACCGCTTTTAAGGGGTTTTTACCTTAAACTTTATAACTACTAGTAAAATAGTATAAAAAGACTTCGCGATTATTAATAACCCTAACCTAGAATACTTAAAAAAGACTAAATCCTATTATAAGGATATTAGGACTTTTTCTAATAAAAAAGGGGAGTTTAATACCTTTCTTATTAAATTAAATTGAATTTAATACTAGAGGCTATAGATAGCTACTAGAACTATAATACTTAAACGAGAAGGAAAAATCCCCGAAGGGCAAAACCCCCCATACGGCTTAAGAACTAGGCAGGCCCTAAGCAGGGCCGAGAACTTAGCGATTTAAAAGGAAGAGCTAGTAGCTCGAAATTATACTAAGGGAAGAGAAAGGGAAAGGGGAATAGGGGTAATAAGTCTATTATAAAGGGGTATATACCCCCGACTATATTAGTATATACCGCCGGGGAGGGTATATACCTAGGTATATACTTATATAATAGCTAATATATACCTATATAGTATATAAGTATATACCCCCTTTAGGCGGTAAGAATTCTACTATCGTATAATTAATAACCTAACCCCTATAGGGGTATAAAAAGGGGAGTAGGCCCCCCCCTACTAGTATAAGCGCTCCTTCCTTAGGTAATTATAAATTAATTAAAGGTAAATACCCCCTAGTAGTAGTTAATAGGTAGGAATTAGGTAATAGCTAAGTAATTATAAACGCCTCTCCCGATTACTATTAAGGACTACCCTTATAATATCGTCTACTAGTAATACCTAACTTAATTAATCCGGTATAATAAGCTTTACTAGGTATAAAAGAGTAAGTACTTACTTTAAGACTATTTTATTACTATTAATATCTAGGGTAATCGTTATTATTTTTATTTATTTAAATCTACTCTAGGGGCCTTAAAGGGCTTCTAGAACCTTACTATTATACTAAGTAGGAAAAATCCCTAAAAGGGGTAAAACCCCCTAATAATAGAGCGAAAGTAAGGCCCTAGGCCCCCGGGCGGGGGGGCTATAGGGTAGGGGTAAACGAATATATAGTAGGATAAGCCGTTTACTTAGGTAGTCTCGTAGATTATATAAGAAAAAGGGGAGAAAGGGGGGGGGGGGGGGGGTAGGAGAAAGAGAGAAAAAAAGAGAAAGAGAGAGAAAAGGGGGGGAGCGGAGAAAAGAAAACCTAACCTAGTATACTAATATAATAGGCGGTAAAGCACGGTAGAAAAGGGGGTATAAAAACCTCGATTATTCCTCCCTCCTCCTTTTTTTCCTTTTTCCTTTATTAATATTACCTTAATAAGTACTTTCTACCCTTTTCTACGTAAAAAAGGAGAGGTAATTATAAGGGTAGTAAAAGGGGGAGTAATAAAAGAGTATATAATTAATAAGTACCCTATAATTAACTTATCCCCTTACCCTTATTATATATTCTTAGCCGGTAGAACCCGATAAACTACGTAATATCCCCTATAGCTTATATATCCTATACCTAATCGAGAAAGGCTTTTTTTACTAGGATTAAAAGAATAAGTAAATAATAATAAGGAGAAGGGTAAATAGAATCCGGGTAAAGAGTAAGCGGTTATAATTAATAAGGAGTAAGTACCCGATTAATTACTTATTATTATTATACTATAGTATATAGGTATTATACGAAGGTAAGAGTCGATTAAAGGAGTAAGTAGGGGGTAAAAAAAATACTAATAAATAATAATTAGTATTACCGGTATTAGGCTAGAAAATAGTAAAATTAATAGTTTTTATTAAGTAAGGCGGATCCTTAAACTCGGTAAAAGTAAATAGTATAAGTATAGTTTAGGCGGAGGGAGCTAATAAAGTAATAGTTTTAAAAGCTTTTTAAGGAGTTATAATAAATTATAAAGGAGGAGTAGAATAGGGTTATATAACCTTAATTATTATTTATATAAACGCTTATTAACCCGCTTAAGCCTATAGTTCTTACCCTATTAATAATAATAATAATAATAATTATAATAATACTAATAATAATAATAAGCGTATTTATAAGGCTAGTATAAAGTAGTGGATTTATAAGGCTAATCCCTATACCGAATATAAATTACCTAAATTAGCTAAATTACTTATAGCCCTAGGAGGTATTTAACTTATTATTATATATTACCCCTACCTAAGATAATAGAATTATTAATTAGTAGATTCTTAGTCTTATTAAATATATAACGTATTTATTCGATTAAATCGATAAGCGGTTAAAGAAATAGGTAAAGGCGGACGAGGAATAGTCGAAGAGTAATTAGTAAACGGTAGAGTAGATTAAAACCCGCCTTTAGTAGATTAAAAAGGGGGTAAACTAGGCGGTATTCTAAATAATAGGCGGTAATATACTCTTAGTATATATACTTAATAATAATAAGGCTTTTGACTAAGAGCTAAATATCGATAAATATATACTATATTACCCCTTATTCGGAAATAAGCCGGAGTTTATATATTAAATAATTAAAAGGCTATATAAGAATATAAAAGGGGACTTTAGTATCCTTAGGGATACTATAAAGTATAAAAAGTAGGCTAAGGAGTAAAAGAATACTAGGGGGCTAATAAAAGAGTAATAAAAGGAAGGTAAAAAGGGAGAGGGTAAAGGAAAGGGAAATAGTATAGGGGAATTAGAAAAAGAGGTAATAATAAAAAAGGGTAGAATAGAGAGTAAGGCGGTAATAATAAAGGGGGGTAGTAAAACTCCGCCTATAGTACTCTTAGGGGAGGGATAGGGGAAAGAGGAAAAGCCTATAAAAAGGTAGAAAATAATAAGCGAGAAAATAAGAGTAAAGGCGTTAAAAAGGGGGTATAAATACCCCTTAAAGAAGGGCTAATATAAAGGATTATATAGCGGTTAAGATAATAAATAAAGAGTAAAGGGAGTTAAATAGTAAAAAAGGGGTAAATAATAGTAAAAAAAGTAATAATAAATTAAGATAATACTAGAACTTATTATACTTATAAGTCTAGGGTAAGGTTAAATTAGTATAGTTAATATAGGGAAAAAAACTACTTAATAAGGAGGCTAGTATAAGACTTATACTAAAACGCCTAAATAAGATCCGCTTAGTCCTTTAGGGGAGTAATTAGAATATAAAAAAGGAAAGGGTAGTATAAAGTAGTAAAATAATAGTAGAGGAAGATATATTCGGCTATTTTATCCTCGCCTAAGCTATAAAGGTAGAAAAATAATAATATAAAGGGGATACGGTAAGTAAAGAGAAACCTATTAAGTTTAATCCTACCGGTATAAAGCTAGGTAAAAAGGCTACTAAGGAATTTCGGGAAAAAGGTATATTTCGTAAAGAGAATACCTAGATAAAAATAGGGGGGCGTATTAATAGTATAACTATAGGATTATTTATACTATTTAAGGTATTATTCCTTAGCTTCCTAATAAGTATACTACTTATCCTAAAAGTAGAGGTTTAGTAATCGGTAAGACTATAAGCTAGCGGCTTTAGAACCTACTTAGGAAGTAAAGGCCTATTATATATCCCTAAGGGTAATATAGGGGGTAATAGGGGGGCGGTTATAATAAAGGCGGAGTCGATAAGTAACCCGACTAATAACTAAGTAGATTATAATAATAAAACTATAGGATTCGAGGAGCTAGTAGGTATAGGCGGAATAATAGGTTAAGTAAATATTAAAAGGGGGGATATATACTTCGATTTTTATATAATAGCTAGGTATAGCCTAGTAAGCCCTAGTAATAGTACGAAAGTAATAGGCTTAGACTTTTATAAGCTCTTTAATCGTAGGATTAAAGGGGTTACCCTTAGCTAGGGTAAGGGGGATAAAGTAAAGGGAATTATAGATAATAATAGCGTAAATAACCTTAGTATATACCTTCTTAGCGCAGGGGAGTATAAAGCCCTAGATAAAAGTAATAAGGCTAGTAAGTATAAGCTATTATTTCTATAGTTTTTATTAGAGGTATTAAAGGTAGGCTTTTTATTAGAGTTTTTAGTAAATCTAAATACTAAGTATACGGGCTTCCTAAGTAGGGGTAATTAATACCCTATTAAGATTTAACGGGGAGGTATTTATTTAGTAGGCCTTAGTAAAGTAGAGGAGTTCGTTTTTAAGGGGTTAAAAGAATATCTCGTATTCTTCCGCCTAATCCTAATAAACCCCCTAGGCTTAAACGAGTTAAGCTTAGACTTAAGCTAGGGTATAACCGGTATTAATAATATTCGTATTATTAATAAAGCCTATAAGAATAACTCTTATAATTCTTTTTAAATAATAATAAAAGGAGGAAATATATAGGATAAAGAGAATAAGTAATAAAGGGGACCCTTAGGGTACCCCTTTTAGGATAAAAACGGGGTTTAAGAGAATACTATTAATACGTATATAGGATATCCGGTTTATAAGGTAGGAGTAGAGGAGAGCTATAATTTAAGGAAGGAACCTAAGGTAATCGAAAGTCTAAATAAGCTTATAGTATAAAACGTAGTCGAAAGCCCTTATTATATTAAGTATAAGTAAAGAAACTAAGCCTTAAAGGCTTTATATTATCCGAATAGTCTTAGTAAGGAGAAGTAGGGCGCTATTTATAAATCGGCTAGGGCGATTACTTATTTACCTAAAAAATAGGATACCCTAGAGTTCTATAGCTATAAAAATACGCTTTATAAGGATAGTTTCGAGGACCTTATTAATAGTATTAAGGAGGGAGATTAGCCGGTAGCCGCCTAGGGTCTAGTAGACCTTAGGTAACTTACCCTACTTATAGAGAATAGTAATATTAAAGACCTTATAGGTAGTAGGAAAGTAAGCCTAAGAGATATAACCTTAAAATAGTCTAGTAAGAATTATAATAAGGGGGGGGCTATATCCCTTAAGGAAGCCGATTAGAATACTATTAAGTCCTATAGACTTTTATAATAAGATACTATAGAGTGCCTTATATATATTAGAGTCTATAATTATAAAAGAAATATTAAAAAGGGGGAATAGGTTATTAAGGTCGAGTAGTAAAAGGGTAGTCGGAGGGCGAAAGAAGAACTTATCGCTTAAAAGCCGGATTTTTCTAGCGAAATCGGATATTAATAGGCTATTAGGGGAGGAGGCTAATAGAAGAGTATAAGCCGGTTTAGGGGGGGCTTAATTATATAAACGAGCCTATTAGGTTATAAACTATATAATACGGGGGTTTAAAGAGGCTAAAGCTAGAAAACCCTTTTATATATCCCTTTTAACTATACGAATAGACTTTTTAAGGGTTAATATTATATCCTAATAATCCTACTAGTAAGAATCTATTAGGTTTACTCGTTAATATTATCGGGTCCTTTTCGCGGACTTAATCGTACTAGTTATTTCAGGAGTCTACTAGGGGGCTAAATAGGGTTTAAAGGATTAAGGGCGGTATAGGATAATAATAGTTATTATAGCCTTTAGTTTATTATAAAGCTAGGCGATAGAAGAGTTAATCTCCTTAAGTAAGGAGGTATAAATATAAAAGGGAAAAAGATAATTCTCGGCCTTTACTAGAAAAATATCCGGGTAAAAGGACTTTTAATAGCGGAAGGGTTTAGACTCCGATAAAAAAGCTATATAAAAGAAGGTAGCCTAAGGAATATAATTAGAATTATAAAGAATTAGGTCGGGGCTAAGAAAGGTAAAAAGGCTAGAAGGGGTAGCCTAAAAGAGGTCGATTATATTAATCTAGTAACTATAAACCTCCTAAGTAACCTTATAGGGAGGGGTTAGGAGCTTAAGACTAAGGGAGGTAATAGTATTAAGGAGGGTTAAAATATAAGGTAAGGTATAGCTATAGAAATCCTACGATAAATAATAAGAATTAAAATCCCCGAGGATAATAGCTAGAGAGTAAGCGGAGAGTAATTAGGGTAGGAGAAGGATAAGCCTAATAGAAATACTAAAAGGTAGGGAGTATAAAAAGAGAATATAGGGATTATTATAAAAGGAAACCCTAATAATATCCTTTAAAAGAATAGGGTCCTAGGACTTAATATCGTATTACTTATAAATATAGATA
The DNA here is from genome assembly GCA_003339455.1 of Ophiocordyceps camponoti-leonardi (nom. inval.). Taxonomy (NCBI): domain Eukaryota; kingdom Fungi; phylum Ascomycota; class Sordariomycetes; order Hypocreales; family Ophiocordycipitaceae; genus Ophiocordyceps; species Ophiocordyceps camponoti-leonardi. Next base: position 90,887 of record PDHP01000010.1, on the reverse strand, counting down.
AATATACGGCTAGAGCCCTAGATAAAGTAATAAGGGGTAAGGCTAGGGAGTAGTAGGCGGTTATACGAGTTAAGCTAGAATTCCTAAAAAGTAATAATATTATAGCTAATAGTAGAGAAAAGGGTAAAATAAGTAAGGTAATTTATATACTAAATATTCTAGGTAAGGGTTATAATCTTTATAATAGTTATATTAAAAGTATAAAGAATAGCGATTATATAAAAAGGGTAAGCTAGGTATAGGATAAAGTAGAGGAAAATCCTTTTCTATTACCCTATTCGCCCCTACCCCCTTTAATACCCCTTATACTTTTATAAGGGGTAATCGTTCCTTAAAAGGAGGATATACCTTATAAGGCTAAAACCCTATGGAAAGTAGGATTACCCCGAGTTATTAAAGTACCTTATATCGGAGGTCTGCCTTAGGGTATAGGGCTAGGGGTTAGATTTTAAAAGGAAGCGAGAGTAATAGGGTTAAAAGGCTAAAAGCTAATAAGATTAAGGTTTAGAGCGCGGTTAAGGTCCCCGGGGGAGCCCTAATAGGGTTATTTATATAGGGAAACCTATATAAAGCTATTAGTATTAATAGGGGGGGATAAGTAGTAAGCGGGCGACTAGGCTATAAGTAGCTCTTAGAAGTATTAGGGGTAGAGTAGGTAGTTAGCCTTAGCCTTTTCCTATTATTATCGGGAGATAAGGTAATCGTATACTTAAGTAGTATAAGTATTATTATATAAGAGATAGTACTAGGGTTAATCCCCCTTATTAGCGGGGTAGGACTCTTTTCTATTATTATATAGGGTAGAATTATAATAGCTATAATAGGGGTTTTCCTAATAGTATTTAAAGATATAATTATACTAAAAGTAATTATAGTATTATTTAGAGTATACTAATTTATTATAGGGTTTATAATAAATAATCTCCGAGTTAATTATAAGGCTATTTATATAAAGTCGGTTTACGTTAACTATACTATTAATACCGAGAATAAGGTTTATTTAGGGGGTAATACTTTATAAGCCCTTATACGGCTTTATAGCCCTAGAGTAAGTAATATTAATACGGTTAATAGTATAGAAAACGGCGAGAAGAGTATCGTAGTCCTAGAAAGTAGACTCCGTATAAACGCTTTTAATAATAACGGCGAAAGTCTAGTATATACGTATTACTCCTATACTAAATACTCGCTAAATCTAACTATCCTAGTTTATAAGACTCTTTTTCTTAGTATTAAAAGTAAAAACGATATTATTACTCGGAAAGTATTAGGCTATAATTACGGCTAATATACTTATTACCTTATTCGCCTTAACGATTAAGGCAAGAGGGGGTAGGGATAAAACCCTATTTATAATAGGAATATCCTTTAGGGAGATAAGGACTTTATAATTATATTAAACGGGGACTAGGCGGACCCCTATTAAGGCGTTAACGATAGATTCCCTAGCGGTAGTAAGAATAAAGGCCTAAAACGGCTAGCCGGAGGGGGCGGATTTCGTCTAGAATACGAATATAATAGCTTTCTCTATAGTCTTTTAAATAGCCCTAATAAATAATACGGAAAGGGGTATAGAGTCTACTAAAGGAATAGTAGAACTCTAGGAATAAAGTTTTTTAGTAAGGGAATTAATAATAGTTTATATAGCGCGAAAGCTATCCTATAAAACTACCTAGGTAAGTTTATTAAAAGCGGACTTTAGGAGGGGATTAGTTAAAGCTTAAGGTATATTTACGAAAGGGTTATTAGAGGACGAAGTAATATTAAAAGAAGGCGAACCCGCTAACTAGTTTTAACGGGATTATCGGAGCCCGAGGGTTCCCCTATCGAGGTCTATACCTTTACCCGGGTCCCCCCTAGAGGCCTTACCCGATAGCTCCGCGTACGGGGTTATCCTCCTAGAGGAAGGAGGTGTATAGAAGAAGCTATAAAAATAGGTTATTAGTTGTATCGAATAGACTAGTAATAAGCTCCTTCTTATTATATTATAATATTAAATCGTTATTATTAATAATTATATTTAATATTATAATACCTATTAAAAATATAGCCTAATTAAGGACGAGGAGTAATACACATTCGTCTAAATATACGGAGGCCGTAGGAGAATATACGCACAAGCGCACAAAGGCATTAGAAAGGGAAGGATTATATAATATAGTCGCCCTTAGTTATAGGGCTTATAGCCGCCTATTAGGGTACGCTCTCCGTATATAGAGTACGGAGGAGAATTATTACTCTTATAATATCTTAATCTAACCCTAAGTATACTAAATAGTAGTAATTCTACTTCGCTTATAGCGATAACTTTACGATTATTCTAATCGGATAATTAAATAGGCTTCTCGCTAATCCTTATAATTAGATAAGCCTTACGCTAATCCTTATAATCGGATAGGCTTATAAACTAGTCCTTATAAATTATAAATTATACGACCTTTTATAGTAGTAGTATCGTATCCTTTTAAGACCCGTAGTACTTTTATAATACTATAGACTACTTATTATATTCCCCGCCTATCTAATTTACGGAGAACCTAGATAATATCTTAGGTTCTATAGGTATAATAGACTAATTAAGAAGACTCGGTAAGATAATAAGCCTCGTTAAGATAAGATACGTTATAGCTAAGGACGCCTCCGCCCCTATAGGAAAGGGGAAGGGACCCGTACGGAAGGAGGGGGAGCCTAGCTCTCGAATAAGCTCTTGTATAAGCGAGCCTAGTACTAGTATAAGGGAGTCTAGCTCTCGTACTATAGATAAGGTAGACTCCGACCCGGAAGACAATAGCGCTATTATTAGGGAAATATCCCCGGAGCCTATAGGAAATAAGGGGTATCGAAGGTTCGTATTCGTTACCGCCGATAACCCGGCTAAGTATACTAAGGAGTTATATTAAGGTATTTAAATAGATAATAAGTTTTAATTTATAATTATATAGGCCTTATACTTTTATAAGTTTCTTATTAAACGACCTACTATAATTACTCTAGACTTATTTATAAACTACGATTTAGATCGTATAAACGCTTATTATATAGCTATTTATCGTTTTAAGCGCGCTTATCCTAGAATATATTATAAAATACTCTAGTATAAAAGTATAAAGGATAAGTACCTCGATATAGTAGGGACTATTCGAGCCCGTTTTAAGAGGTATTATACGGATAATATCCTTAAGCCTAAGGTCTTTTTATACGACCTCTTCGTACTTATCGACGAGGGAGAGTCGGAGGAATTATATCCTATTAATTACGAGCCTTCGCGGATACTCTTACGATAAGCTTCGGTCTAGCCCTTTATCGAAAAATATATTATTATCGATAAGGGACCCGCTTATTTTACTATAAAAGCTACCGTCTTCCGATAGATACTATAGGGTAAACGCTATTAGTAGTCTATACCTTTCGATAGCTCCGACTCCGAATCTAAGTTAGATTTTACGGAGCCTGGACGTTATTAATAAAACTTTTTAATAGACTTAACTATCGATAAGGCCTCCGAAGAAGCTATTAGTAAAAGGCTTAAAAGAGATAATATTAGTACTTTTTACCCGGACTTTCTAGATCCTAATAGTATAGGAATTATTACTAATAAGGATAGAAAAGTTACCTTTACGGATATTAACCTCTTTTATAAATACCTTCGCGTTTATAAATTAGATAATACCTATACTCTTTACCTATTCTACCTCTTATTTCTTATAGGCGCTACTCTTATATAGTATATAGCTAAGCTAAACTTCGAGTAGCGCTAAAAGCTTGCTTTTAGTACCTTATATTATTTTACGAGGCGTTTTTAGAAGCGATTCCGCCGCCCGATTATATAGGTTTAGCGAGAACTTTATAGCGTAAAATATACTATCGATATATAGGTTAATAAGACGATATTTTTAACTTATTAGCTATAGTATAAGGTTTTTCTCGCCCGGTAACTCTATATTACGATTAATAAGGCGATCCTCGAGATTATTTTTCCTTTTATTATAGTCGAGATTATTAAGGAACTTAAGCCTCCGAAGAATCGTATAGTCCTAATCTACTAAATCCGAGATATCGAGTCCTATAAGGAATATATTAATAAGTACCTCGAATAGTATCTTAAATTCGATAAAATACTTACCGCTAAATCCCTATAGGATAACCGTAAATCCGGTAATAATCGCGGGGACTAATAACCCTTTTTAGGGGGGGAAAAGCGCGAAAAAAAACGTAATAATAACCAAGGATATCGCTATAATAATAACTAAGGATATCGTTAAGGAGGGCGTTATAACTATAGGAATTAAAATATACGTAATTACGATGATTCCTATTATTATAACGATAATTCCTATCGTTATAGCCGCGTTAACTACGTCGAAGAGAAGAAAGAGAAGAAGGTATACTTCGAGAATAAGTACTAAGTCGACGAATCTAGCGCTAGCGAAGATAAGGATAAGTTATTTACTTTATCCGCTTTATCCGAGGAGGATACCCTTAAAGAAGACGCGGGATATACTTTCCTCGTTAAGGCCTAAGAAGGTAACCCTTAAGAAGCCTACTAATACGGTAAATATAGCCGACGATTTCCTATTACTACCGCCCTAGATAAGTATATTACCGTAAAGGATTATATTAGCCCGAAGAGAATCCGTTAGGAGACTAAGCGAGGTCCTAAAGCCTACGAGTACTCTTATTATTACTATAAGTTCCCTTCGGGAAATAATCTATATAAGTACTTATAAGACTTAACTAAAGTAGGTAGGCTTATTTATCGAAAGTAGGCTAGGGTAAAGGCCTTAGAGACCGTAGATTCTAAGGTAATTTATATCCCTAAGCCGGTAGGGGTAATAACCGATACCCGAGGAATTAATTCGTACTCGTACCTCCGTATTAAGGTATAGGCTATACCTAATAGACTTAGCTTTAAAGTTTACCCCGATATAGGTTATAGGAATCCGCTTATCGACCGTAAATTTATTTAGAATTTCGAGTATAAGTTTAAGGAAAAAAAGCCTATACCGATTAAAGGAATCTTAGGAGAGCCTCTTATTTATACGACTTAGGCTACCTTCTCTTTCCTATCCCGCAGGTTTAAATCGGATAAATCGCCCGTAGGATTTTTTAGGTTTACCGCTTTAGGATAGATTATTAATAACCTAAGCGCTGGAGTTTTACTAGGTAATACCTTCCTCTAGCCTTATTAAGGGAATATCGACTATAGGACTATAACGATTCGTTTTAATACCCTAGCCGACTTTAAAATCCTATTCTCTATAGATAAACCTCGGGTCGATATTATAAGGAAGGTATAATATTAAGCGAAGGTAATAATCCCGGTAGGTAGTATAGTTATAATCCTAGCTAAATAGAAGGAAATTCCGTCTAGAAGGTCCTTCTCTTTCCGTAGTATTTTACCTAGTATTCTATACGCTATTATCGATTCGAAGACTCTATAGGTAGTTACCGCTTATAATTAGTCGGATAAGCCGCTTATTCTCGATTAGAAGGTTAAGTTAGGATACCTAAAGGAATAGAAGGACTCGGGCTTCCTCGCTATCGAGTTTATTCTAGTAGGATTTACCCTTCTTTATAATATATAATCGGGCCCTACGCTCTTAACGGAGAATAGTATTATATTAGGAGTCGATATTTATCCGATACTTTTTAGCGTTTAAAACGAAGGTATTTCTAGTAGTAGGCCTACCGAATCCTTCGTCGCCGAGACTCCTCTAACGCTATACTCTAACCCCTTATTAATACTACTCTTTAACGCCGTCTTCGCCTATACGCAAGGTTAGGAGTCTATAATCGCCCCTACGGAATTCGCGCTAATCGAGGAGGTCCTAACTAAAGAACTCGCGTATAGCCTCCTACTTATATAAAAGCCTATAGACCTACCGGAGGTCCTTAGTAGTCTCGGGAGTTATATATATAATAAAAACCCCTTAGTCGTATAGGGTTTTCTACGTATTATCGAGCGCTATTACCGTTTTTAGGAGGATACTAGTAACGCCTACCTCGAACCCGGAGAGGAACTCTTAGTACTACTCGCTCCGGATTAGTATAGGTAGAAGGTTATATAATAACCCTACCTATAGGGTATTAAAGATTATAACCTAATCGATAAGATATACGATCGTTTATACTATTAGGGCTAACTAGAGTAGGTTAAAGGGCTAACCCCCTTTACTTCCCTAGTCTTCGTCGTTTAGAGAATAGTTAATAGGTAGCCGAAAGACTACGTTATTATAAACCTACGTAGTATTAATAAGGTTATAATCCCCGACTCTTATCCTCTACTATTATAGGAGGATATTATATATACTATCCGAGATAGCTATTTTATTATTATTATTAACGCCTTATAGTTCTTTTATTAGTTTCGAGTCTATAAGGAATATTAGGAATGCTTTACGATTACGAGTTATTATAGCCTCGAAAAATTTACTATAGTACCTATAGGCTTCTATAATAGCCCGTTATTCGCCTAGAAGTATATAGACTATAAGTTATACTATTATTACTCGTTTTATTATACCTTTATTAACGATATTATAATATTCTCGCGGACTATAGAAGATTACTAGAAATACTTAGCTATCGTCTTTAGCCTCTTTAATAGTCTTAATATTATAATAAACCCGAAGAAGTCGTAAATAGGCTACCCTTTTATATAGTTATTCGGTTATTATATTAATAGACTTAGTATAAGCTTTTTATCCGAAAGAATTATAGTATTCGCCTTACTTTAGTTCCCCGTAACTCTATAAGATCTAGAGAGTTATATTAGTATAATTAGCTTTTTAAGATTTATAATTCTATACTATAGTTAGGTTATTATACCCCTATAGGCCCGGAAGGTCGCTCTTTTATACTATGGATATAATATCGGTAAAGTAGTAATAGGGGAGCCGTAGAAAAGAAAGGCCTTCGCGTATTCCGCTTTATTTAAGCCGACTCTATAGGAATTCGACGCCTTCCACGCTATTTAAACGGATATTACCTCCTACCGTATACTTCGCTATATAGACCTAAATTGTTATTTATTCTATTAACTCGACGGCTCTTTATAATAAGGCTTTACGGCTATATTCTACTATCTTCGCGATAATAAATAATAGCTAGGTAATCCTATTCTAGTTAAATCTATAAAGCCTATTTACTTTCTTTCCCGTAAATTAACCTTTACCGAATAGTCCTACGGACCCTTTAAGCTTAAAGTCGGCTACCTTATTTAAGTAGTTAAAAAGATACGGGTTATAGTATAGTCGAATATACTCCCTTTAGTTATCCTAATAGATTATTCTACTATAAAGTAAATCTACGAGAAGCGTACCCTTAGTACTACTAGTACTAATTACGCTAACCGCCGTCTTATTATCGCTAGTATCTATCTCTCGTAGTATAATCTATAGATCTACTACCTACCCGGGGAAAAGAACTTTATCCCTAACGCCTTAAGTCGACTAACTATACCCGAGACTAATACTCTTCTCGAACGCCGGGATCCCGAATATTAGATACTTAACTATGCCTTCCTTATCTTTAAAGCGGTTATAAACCCCGCCTTTAAAAAAGTATTTATCGCCGGCTATTAGGCGGATACGTACTTTTCGAAGGTTATCGAAATACTATAAAGCTATAAGGATATAATAGCTTTTTCTTATACCCCCTAAATCGCGAAGGCTAAGAAATAGGGTATTCTCTTTTTCTTATAGAATAGTCTACTATATTATTAGACTTCGATAGGATACGAGTATTTATATATACTATACTATAAGGCTAATAAGATTATTATAATAGTATATAACTAGTAGAATTACTTCGGAAAGGTCCGTATACTCCGAGACCTTAAGGCGTATACGATCCGGGATATAATAAAACGCGTAAAAAAATATATCGCCGCCTATAAAGCCTATTGCCTTAGGTAAATAGACTAATAGCCTACCGCCGGGATTTATATACTAATTAGAGCCCCTAGAATCCCTATAAAAAGTATCGCGATAGACTTTATTATTAACCTTCCTCCGATAGATTCTATAGATTCTCCCTAGGCTATAAAGGGCTTTAATACGTTTAACTTCCTTCTAATGGTTATATACCTCTTTAGTAAGAGAATATTATTAATTCCCGGCTACTCGATATATAACGCCGTAGATTAGGGGTAAACACTAGGTAAGTAGCTTCTTCTTTACGATTAGGGTATACTATTAGTTATTATTAGTAACTACGACTATAAATTTAATTCGGACGTATAACGCGAACTCTAGGAGGTATTCGGAACTAAGATTACTATAACTATAGCGTATTATTTATAAGCTAACGGCCTATCCGAGTACTATAATTAGACTATTAAGACTACCCTTCGCTTATCGTACGTTAAAAAGCCGATAATCGATTAGAAGTTATTAATACCCGCCTTATAATAGAACCTAAATTCCGCGTATAATTTAGGGACTAAAATAACGGCTTACGCCTATTTATTCGGGCATTTATTATACGCGCTTATAGAGTCCGCCGATAATACCTTAGTAGACGATATCCTATACCTACGGGAGGCTATTCGCCGCTAAGCGGACTTCGCGATAAACCTAGCGGCGATAAGGGCTAAACGGTAGTATAACGTAAAATACTAGCTAATTCTTCTAGAGCCTAGGTAGAAGGTTTACCTTAGGCTTTATAAGGGATATTATACGCTTAAACGACCCTCTAAGAAATAGTTATAATAGTATAAGGGTTTATATATTATTAAACGGATAATTAACCCCTTAGCTATAGAACTCGATTTACCCGCGTATACTTATATTTACCCGGTAATATTTATCGAATACCTTCGACCTATTTATAAGGGGTACTTTAAAAACGAGGAGCCTAGGGCTATAAAGGCCGTATAAAATCTACTAGAAGCTATAGGCGAGAAAGACGTATACTATAAGATTAATTATATCGTACGTATTAGGGACCGACGAGTCGGAAGGGGAAAGCCTCGCCGGTAGTATTTAGTCTAATAGAAAGGTTAAGGAGCCGATAATAATTAGTAGGTTAATACTACCGCTATTTCGTAGGGGGCGATTAACGCCTTCGAGGCGTAGTAGGCCCCTACCGTACGATAATCTCTCCGTAATTAGCGAGTAAAGTAATCGGGATAATCTTCTTCCCGTACGTTCTTTCCTTCCCTTTATTTTCTCTTCTTATTCGTTTTCCTTATATATTATAATAGGCTAAGTAGGATTACTATGGGTAATAATCTTCGAGGCGCGGTACTATAATATATATTCGTCTAAATGTATAAAGGCTATAGGAGAATATACGTATAAGCGTATAGAGGCATCGGAAAGGGAAGGATTATATAATATAATCGCCCTTAGTTATAGGGCTTATAGCCGCCTATTAGGGCACGCTCTCCGTATATAGAGTACGGAGGAGAATTATTACTCTTATAATATCTTAATCTAACCCCAAGTATACTAAGGAGTTAGCTAAAGCGGTTAAAATAATAGTAGCCTATTACTATAAAAAGGGCGATTAATATAAAAATACTATCGAGATACTACTCTTATATTACCCCGATTAAAAAAAGACTAATATATAATAGTAGAAGAAGTTAATTAAGAAGGTTAAAAAGGCTTAGGCTAAGGTAAAGAATACTAGTAATTAGACTAATTATATAATAGCTATTATCTAAAGGGTAATCCCTACTTCCTATAAAATTCTAGCTTCGATTAAGGCTAAGGACTTTATTTCGTAGGCGGTAATAGGACTATCTAGTAATAAGGCTATTATAATAATAATTTAGGCTTAAGCCTAGGAGTAGCGAGTATATAACGCCTAGACCCTAAATTTTATAGAATAGATATTAGCTAGGGTAAATAATATAGAGGATTAGTTTTAGTATATAGTCGACTTCCTAGAAAATATCGATAATAATACTAGTATAGCCGAACTCTATACTCTAAAATCTACTAAGATTTTATACTATTTAAAGTATAAGTTAGGTTATTATAGTATAATACTTACCCCGAAGAACCTTAGGGTAAAGAAGAGGAAGTATATAAGCCTATTTAAGGAGGGGAGCGCGGCGAGGGATAAGTCGGGGTAGAAAAAGGGTAGTAATAGGGTAGGACCTACTAAGGGGCCTATAGCGCCTAGCGCTATAAATAACCCTAAGCCTAAGGCTATAGAGTAGGAGCCGGAAGTACCTACTCTAGTAGTATTTAATCATAGGGTAAAGTATAATCGAGGCTATCCTAGGGAGAAGGGGTATAGTTATAGTTATAAGTAGTTAATAATAATATAGTTTCTATAGTTATTAATAGTATATACCCCTTTTAGGTAAGGTTAAAATAGAAAATTTATTATCGTTATTACCCTAATAAAGTTAAAGTATAAAGTCGAATTAATATAGTTAGTAAAGTAAAAGGAATTACCTAGTTAGGGTAATAGTATTATAGGGTTAGTTAAAAGCCTTAGTATAGTCCTAGTTATCCTAAATAAGGAGACTACTTATATTCTATAGGGGTTAATCGGGGGTAATTAGATAATAATAAAGGAAAATATAAATCAGGGCTTTATTCCCTACTCTATAACTATACCTAGGGGAAATAATATTAGGAACCCTTCGCGTTTAAAAGAATTAATTAAGGCTAATCCGTTTAGTATAAAGCTAAGTAAGGGCTAAACTAAGAAACTTCGGGAAGTCCTTATAAATATAAAAGGCTATACTAGGCTAGAGTAAGGGTAGGGTATTCGTTAAGTAGCTATAGGACTACCTATTCTTTTTAATCCTACCCTTAGTAACCGTTTATTAATAAAACTACTCCTCTTATAAACGCTCTTTAAGAAGGCTTAAAGCCTATTTAGAGGCGTTTTTTATAGCGTTTATACTAACCTAGAGGCGGGTAAGGGTAATAATAGCTCTAAGAGTTATAATCCTAGTCGGTTATAATTAGCGTAGGCGATTATAATTATAGTAAGATAACCTCTAGGCTTTAGTAGAGGTATCCTTAATCTTAGCCGAAAGCCTAGTAGACTCGAGACGATAATATATATAAACTATATAATACGTTAAGTAAAGGTTAATAGGGGGGATATATACCTTAGCCTCGAGGTAGTATACTAGGGTAGTTTTATAAGTACCTATTACTATCTATAGGTACTTATTCTAGGTCTTAGTAAAGTCCTTATTAAGGGTACTTTATAGGGGTTCCTAGGGGGGTATTAGCTATATATAGTTAATATACCCGAAAGCTATAGTAGAATAAATAACTTTCGTATAGATTTCTTATACCCGAATTAGGGTATAGCCCTAAGTAGAAATAACTAGCCTAGTAAAGGCTAGTACTTATTTCTTAAGCTTAGCTATAATTTATTTAAGGTAAGTATACTATTATAACTTCTTATAAATCTAAACTCCTAAGAGGTAGGCTAATTACGTAGGCTAAATATAATTAGCGCTAAGATAAAGCCTAATCGTATTAGCCTATTATAATTTCGTAAAATAGATAAGCTCGCTCTTCGCTAGTTAAAAGGATATTTCGTATTCTACTACTTAGGCTTTATAAACCTCCTATACTCGCTCGAGTTAGTATAAGGCTTACGCCCTAGTACGTTTAATACTAAGAATATTCGTATTATTAGTAAAGCCTACCGGGATAATACTAGGTAGGGTCTTAAGGTAGTAGTATAATAAGGTAATATATAGGAGGAAAAGAACCGGGGAAAGGGGGGAGCCCTAAGGGACCCCTTATATAATAATAATAGCCCCGGAAAGGCGTTTATCGAACTTAAGTTTCGATAAGCGGTCTATAAGATAAAAGTAGAAAAAGGCTAGGAGTTAAAGGGGGAACCTAAGGGCGTTAAGCGTTTATAGGAGCTTATCGTATAAAATATAGTTAAAGGCTTTTATAAGGTCTAGTATAAGAAAAAAGGCTATACTATTATTATTCTATACTATTTAGACTACTTTATTAAGTATAAGAATAGTTATATTTATCGACCTATTCTATTTATTTCTTATTTAACTATTAGGTAGAATATTATTAGTCTTTATAGTATCCGAGATTCTTCGGGCTAGGATTATTTCTAGTACTTTACTAATAGTATTAAGGAGGGAAATAGGTTAATAACTACCTAGTATATAATATACCTCCTTTTTCTTACCCGCCTTATATAGTACGCTTACTATAGAAATCCTATACTATTTAGGGAAATAGCCTAACCTAGTATAACCTTAGAATAGCTTTTAGAGTATAAATAAAAAAGGGTACTTATAGCCCTTAAGGAACCTAATTAGTATCCTATTAAGCCTAATAGATTTTTATAATACTATAGAAGAAAGTACTTTTTAGATATTCTAGGTAGTAATATCTTAGGATACCTCTAAAGGAGGTCCTAGTTCCGATAGGCTTAGTAGCGGGGTATAGGGAAAAGGGGTAGGGAAGAACTTCTAAGCTAGGAGATTAGCTTTCCCCTCGAACGTAGATTATAGGGAGGAGTTTAAGTCCTAATAAAAAGGGGGGATATAAGTCGGTTTAGGCGCTATCTAAGATCGAAGCCTTATTTAGCACTCTAGTAATTATAATATCGAGCTCTATTATAATATAGTCTTTAGGAGCTCGCGCTAGGTTTTACGCTTAGCCTAGTTTATAATTATTTTCTAATAGTAGACTATATCCTAGTATTCCCTCTAGTTAACTAGGGTTCGTAAGGTATACTAATATTATTAAAAACGCTTAGCGGTAGCTATAGCCTCTACTATTTATTAATTCTACTAAAGCGCCTTCCTAGTAAAAGTCTAGGTTTATTATAGGATAATTAATATAGCTAGTCTTTTAAGTTTATCGTATAGCTAGTTAAACGACTCTTCGAGGTTAATAATAGAGTTAATCCGGACCCTAAAAGGGTCTAGTCTATCGTAGGCCTCGTAATAGAGAAGGTTAGGGTTAAAAGAGTATTACGATCGAACTAGGTTATAATAGAGTACTATATCTATCTTAATATAGGTAATCTAAGGGTTATAATCGGAGCCTAGTAGGTCTAGATCTATACCCTAGAAGGAGGTATACGATTCTAGGGAAGCCTAAATAAAATTAATAGTATTAGTCCTTTTTCCTTATACCTCGTATATTACCTTACCCTAGGGAATAATAAGCCTAACGTTAAGGATAATAATAACCTAGAGAAATTCGTTTACGTAAGGTAAGGTATATTCGTAAAAATCCTATATAGGGTAGTATAGATTAAAGTCGCTAAAAAGAGTTAATAATTCTAATACTATAATTAGGTTAATAAAACGTAATAGGGGGCTAGTCTTAACTCCGAATAAAGGTAAATAAAGAGAGAGAACCTATTATTAAGCTTTAGTAAAGAGGATACTAGTAATATCGGGACTAGTAATAGGGAACTAGGAATTAGGGCTATACCGTTTATAGATATATAGAATTACTCTACCTTTACTTTAGATAACGTAGTAGGGTACGATTCTAAGTATAAGTAGGCGGCTATACTTATTTAATTATAGCTCTTAAATAGTTATAATATTATAGTTATATAGGCTATAAAGGGTAATATAAATAAGTAAGTTATACTTCTATATATTCTAGGTAATAGCCTTAAGATTTATTAGGTAGGAAGCTTAGGATAATCGACTAAGAGTAGTAGGGGGTAGGCCTAGAAATACCCCGGGGTTAGCCTTTAGTAATACGATTACTAAAGTAGCAAATATTAACTTAACTACCTAAGGTAAAGGGGGGGGAAAACCTATAAGGGCGCTTCTAAGTCTATATAGTCTAGAACCTATTATAGTCTACTTCTAAAGTCTAGGAGGATAGTATTTAGCTATTCTAGAACTACTAAGGGTAATAAGGGAAGTTTTTTTAGGCTTTATCCTAGTACTTTTTTATAATAGGGTATTCCTTAGCCTATACCGTATAGTCTTCCTTATAGAGGATATAGTATTTTAGCTTTTTACCTAATTACGAGGGGTACTTATCCTCGCCTTTATCCGGGTAAAAGGCTACTCTATAAAAGCTATAATAGGCTATCGACTTATAGTACTTTATAATATAACTAAACTAATAGTACTAGTAATATTAATAAGGCTAGACCGAATTATCGTATAGTTTATATTCGGCGATTTTAGTATTTAGTATTAACCTATTAGTATAAAGTCGGTTAGCTTCCTTAATAATTACTACCCCTAGGATAACCGCCGTATAAGGAGTTATCTCGGTCCTAGGCTATAGTACTCGGGCTCGTAGGATATTAACCTTATTTATTATTCGGATACTCTATAGGAAGGTCTCCTTATTACCGAGAGTAAGGGAAATATAAACCCCCTTTATAATAATAATAAAGGTACGCCTATTCTTAATCGCTCTATCTCCGAAGACTATCGGGATTTAATTATCCTTCTTAGTATATTATTTCTTATCCGGGTCGAAAATAATTATTATATTATTACTTAGGAGCCTTCTAATAGTAATAATTACTTCGTATTTAAAGGCTCGATTTATAGCGCCTACGATCTCCTTTAGTATAAGGGCTATTATTCCGTCTTTAATAATAACGCCCTTTATAGAAACTATGATTTTATAGTTTATACGGTAAGGGATAGACTTAGTAATTATTACCTAGGTAAGGCTAGAGCTAGTAAGGACTCCTGCCTAAGTAGGCTTAATAATAGTAAGACTCGGTATATACTTAAAAGCTTAAAAGACGGCGGTTTTAATAGTACGTTTAATCGCTATAATAATAGAGTCTAGTAGCCTAGTAAGAGTAGGCTCTAGGTTTAATCGGTCCTAGAGCCTCGTTAATAGCGTATTTATAACGCGCTATATACGTTAGAAAAGTAATTAGGGTATAATTTCGGCTAATTTATTATACGTATACTTAAGGTTAGTATTAGCTAGTATCCTATTATTATCCCCTTCTACCCCTAATTAAGAATTCTACGATATCGGGTTAAACTACCCCTAACCGGCTCCTAGATACTAATTAGACTAGTTAAGGCTACGAGGGCCCTCGTTAACTACTATTAGTACCCCGGAGGATAAGGTATCGCCCGATAACCCTATAACGGAGGATAAACGTCCCCGACGATTTTAATAATAGTTTTTAAGCGTAAAGTAGATAGAGAAGACTAATAAGTAATTCCAGCGTGTTAATAAGAGAAGTAATACCTTTCTTATTAAACTTAAGAATAAAATATAAACCGATTATACTATATTCTATAATAAAAGAGATTAGATATTATTCTTATTTTAAAGCCTAGATAATAGGGTATAGAAAATACTAAAAACTTATTATAAATCTAAGGAATAGCCTTATTTTTACCTAATAAAAATAATATAGAGTTTAGAATTAGCCTTTAGGAACCTAAATAAGTTTTAAGAATTAATTAACCGTTTTTAAAGGCTTTACTATCCTTTTATAAGTAAATAGAATATTTTTTAATTTATTATAGAGTGTAATAATATTATAATAAAGGCTCGTACTCTAATAGACTAGTTAAAGTATATTCTCTTAAAGTATTTATTAACTAATCTTAACCCTAGGCTTTTATAGTTATCTAAGGATATCTAGGTCTTTTATAAGGAGTACTATAAAACTATTAAAAACGTAGTTTTTTATTATTAATAGTATTCCCGATTATTAACCTATACGCCCTATAATAACTCCTCGGCTATTAATAGGAAAAAGAGATAATCTATTGATTCGAAGAAAAAGGGCTAGGCCCTTTCTAAGGCCGAAAGGAAAGTTTACTAGGATAATAATACTTATTTTATATATAGTAAAAAGGGTTATTAAGCTAAAGACTACCTAGATTAACCGAAAATTATAGGCCTTTAGCGATTAAGTATACTACCTATAAGTAAAAAAGAGGACTTTAATAATAAGGAGTTGGGAAAAGACTAAGGCTATTAAAAGTTTTTATAATAGTTTTAAAAGTATTATTTAAGAAAGAAGGTTTAGGAAAATCCTTTACTATTAATAGTATAATTTAGATTAATAGTATTAGTCTTTAAGCTTTTACTCTTTATAATACTAGAATAAATACCCGCTTCCTTATATCCCGCCGATTTATTAAAAAGGCTATAAAAAGCCTTAGTACTAAACTCGTCTTTACCCGTTTAATCTCTCGTATTAACTTCTAAGGCTATAAAGCTAGTATTATATATTAGTATTTTATAATAACCCTTATAATTAATAATTATTCGTTTTCTTAGGAGATATTCTAGGTTATTAACTATAACTAGGATATTTTTATTAGACTTTACTAAATAGCTAAAAAATACCTCCTCCTCGACTATTTTACTTATAAGCTTATATAGCTTAATAACCTACTAGCCTTCGTTAAATATTCCCTAGTTATTATTTTATAAGGCCTACTCCTAGGAAGCTATTAGGTTAACCTAGTTATATAAGCTAATATAAAACGCTAGAATAAGCTTTTAAAGGAGGATAAATACTAATATTAGATTTTATAATATTCCTAAATAAACCTTAATATTATCTTTCTAATAAGTCCTTTAAAAAAGACTTTTATACCCCGACCCGATAATATAATTAACCCTAACCCTAATACTATTATACTTAAAAACTCGCTCCTTTAGGCTAGATTAATTACGATTCTTTAAACTAACCCCTATAGAAAATATTAGGAGGAATTAGAACTATTAATACCGATTACTCTAATCCCTCTCGAGGATAATAATAATAGCCCTAACCCTATTACTATAGGAATCGCCCGCCTAAGCCTAGAGAATATTACCTATAGGGGCTAGAAAATCCCTTTCCTAGTAGGAGAAGATCTAGAGTATATTACCTTAGTATATAGTATAATTCCTTTAACCCTTTAATACTTTGAAGGATTCTTTAATAAAAAAGAAGCGTATACTCTAATAGACTATTAGCCGGGTTATAATATTAAACTCGAACTTAATAAGCCTTTTAATCTAGCTAGCCCTCTTATATATAGAATACTAGTTAAGTACCTACTATTAAAAAAGGAAACTATCGACTATTAAAAAAAATCGGATTTATTAAGCCTAATACTAGCCCTTATACTACCCTTATTCTTTTTATACTAAAGCCCTACTCGATAGCCCGCCGTTTTTATATTAACTATTATTAAATAAATAATTATTTTAAAGGCTAAGTCTTACCTATACCTTTTTTAAAAAGTACTAGCTTTAATTACTACTTTACTTAATACTTTTCTAAGATTAATATTATCTAGGCTTTCTACCGACTTTACCTTAACCCTAATTCCGAATATTTAATAGCCTTTTATATAAGATTTAGTATATACTATTAGAAAGTCCTCCCTTTTAGTTTAAAAGTCGGGCCTACTTAATTCTAGAATTTTATTAATATATAGTTTTATAATTTACTAGACTATTATTATTAAGTAGTCTATATAAATACGTACGTATAAGAGGGGAAAAGTAAAGGTAATCTAAATTATATATAAGTAAAAATAAATACCCTTTCCTCGTCGTACGAGAGAGGGGAACTATATACCTATTTATTATCCTATCCCTATCGACCCCTATCTTCTTTTCTAAAAGAAAACGCCCTTAGGCTAAGTTATATAATATAATAAAATATCCGAACCCTTATTCCTAAATCGTATAAAGTATAATAATCTAGTATTATTTATTTTATAGTTTTAGGGTAAGGATACTAATAGGATACTAATACTTAACTTTTTCTTTTTATAAAAAAGTATATATATAAAAAGAAGAATTAACTATTTAAGGGGGCTAAATCCTTTAAAAAAACTTAACTATAGGTATAAGAAAAAACCTTTATATAATACTAAATAAGTATAAGTAAAGTTAGGAAAAGTCGCTTTAAAGGAAAAACGCTAAGTTAAAAAATCTAAAAAAACTCCTACTAGCTAGAAAAGGAAAAAAAAGCGTTAATCTGCTAATAAATCGCGGGGTAATCGCGGGGTAAAAACCGTATTTTATTAGTAAAATCCCTTCGAGTCGAATATATATAGAAAAAAAAAGAGAAAAAGACTAAAAAGGACCTTAAGGGTAAAAATACTAGGAAATCTCGTAAAGTCGGCCTTTATACCTAAGCTATAAGGCTTTACTCTATCGTATATAAGCGCTTAGTAAGCCTAAGAGGGGTATAAAAACCTCTTTTCTTTTCTCCTTCCTTCTTTTTCCTTTCTTTTCCTTTCTTCTTTCCTTCTTAGTAGAAAAAACGACGAAGATAATAATAATAATAAGAATAATAAATTAAATATAAATAATAAGTTGGATAATATAAAGATAATAAATATAGGAAAGAATAATAATCGTATAATATACTTATATACCCTCGTAGTTTTATTACTAATTAGCCTAGCTTCTAGTAGGTAGAAATACCCTTAGGCTTAGAGGAGTATAAGTATATAATACGCTAAATAGCTATAAATATAAGTAAAAAAGAAGGAAGTATTAAATAATAGCTAATTATAAAAAATAAATAATAGAAAAAAGGTTATATAATATACTATCGTATAATATCTTTATCCGGCTAAATAATACCTAAAACCTAGCCCGAATTTTTACTATTATTATTTAATAGCCGAATTACTTTCTAATTATACTAATAGCTAATTATAGTAATATATTAACTAACCCGTATAATATTTATACTTAAAACCTATACTTATTCGATATATATTAGATAATAGGTAATAGCGCCTATACTACCTATAAATAGTACTCTTATACGACTAGGTATAGCTTCGTATAATAAGCTAGGAATAGAGGAATAGTAGTATTAGTACTAATTATTATTATTATTCTAGCGGTAGCGAGTATATTAGCTAATAGTCTAGCCTAGGTAAGGTTAATAGTAATAACGCCTATACTATATAATCCTTAGGAATACGAGGAGTATATTATAGTATTAGACGATAAGTAAAGGAGGAGGAGGATTTTTATAAGTATTTTTAGTATTAAACGAGAGTATTTTTAGTATTTTTAGTATTAAATAATACCTAGGAGGAAAAGTAATTTTAATAAGAAAAAAAAAGGAAAAGAAAAAAAGATAATAAAAATAGTAAATAGGCAAAAATAGGAGAAGAAAAATTAGGGGTAAAGAAAAAAAACTAAAAAAAATCGTAAAAAAAAGTAAGCTATTAAACGATAAGAAAAGAAAAAGAAATACTAAAAAAATAAAGAAAAACGATATTAAACGATTAAACTAGTTATTAAACGGATACTTTAATATAAAGCTAGTAAGTATTAGTAAAAATAAGTATTATAAGTATAAGGTTAAGACTAGTCTTTATATAAATATCTATTAGGTTATTTTTATTATTAATCTAGCGGATTTTTAAAATTTCTTTATATTTATACGATTTATAAAATACTATAATATTAATTATAAAACGCTTTTCGGTTATAAAGCTAAGCTTTACTAGGTAATCGTAAAATAATCGCGAATTAGTATATAGGACTAAGGGAATAAGGGCTAGCCTAAGGTATTATACGATCTCCTAGATTATACTATATAGGGTAATACTAATATTAATACTACCTATTATATTATAGAGTTTACTAATAAGAATACTTTAAATAATATATTTATATTTCGAAAAGGTCTAATAGAGGATATTATTATAAATAGTAAAGGAGTCGGATAATTACTTCTTTTCTCCTAGGATAATAAGGAAATTAAATTATAAAATAAGGTTATAATTATTAGCGAATAAACTATTAGTAAAAATAAATAACTTTATATAATATAGATTAAGGGGGATAAAGTATAATCCATAGTAGGTATTATTAATCTACTATTATAGCCGTTTATTAAAGGCGGTAATATCCTCTAGAGTCGGGTTAATAGCTTAAATAGTAATAATAAGGTTATATAAAGCCTTAGGTTAATAAATAAAGGTAATATATACCCCTTACGCATATTAATTAATAAAATCCTACTTTATAGAATCGCTTATAGGGTTAATAAGTTAGAAGCTATTTATTTATCCTTTCTAGGAGAAGTAGATATTATATAATAAACGAGAAATACGTTTATTATTAAAGTTAAGGGCGGTTCTATCTATAAGGAAGGTTTTAGGTTTTATATAAAGGCTAGCCTTTTATAATTCGGATTCCTTAAAGGCGGAGAAAGAAAAAAAGGCGAAGGAGAATATATTATCCGTTTATAAACTTATAATACTAAATATATCGGGTTTAGTAGGTATATAAAAAAAGTAAGGGTTATATAATAAATACTATATCTAAAGTTTTATATAATAATAAGTATAATACGTTTTAAACTAGTATAGGCTAGACTTAATTAAGCTATATAATAGTTTATAAATATAAAGGAGTATATTCGGAGGGTATTTTAGCTAAAATTCCTTCGGTAAATAAGTATATATTATATAAATTAATAGGTTATAGGATTAAGTATATACTTATATAATATCTTATAACTCGCCTTATATATTATACGATTTTATAAATATAGGCCTAAGGGCTAAAAGTAAGTATTAGGATATCCTTATAATTATTAATAATTAGGTAAGGATTTCCTCCTTTTTATTATTATTATAGTCTTAAATAATAAGGCGTAATTTTTCGTATAAAGAGTCGTTCTAGCTTTTTACCTCTTATATAAGTCGTATTTTAAAAATACGTTTTAAAGGGTTTTAAGTATAATCGTATTATACGAGGGTAAATACCCCTTATATAAATAATACGTTAATTTTATCCTTATTTAATACTTTAAAGGGTTTGCTAAGTATAGTAATAATACCTTATTCCCTAAGTTATATAGCTAAGGCCTAATTATCCTTCTCTTTTACTATTAGGAATACTTTATATAAGTCCTTATCCTTAGGGCCTAGAAGGGGAATTTAAAAACGGGGTTTAGGCGAAGTATTATCCGATTATACTAATCGGATATATAGTTTAATATATATTATATAAAAACGAGTCGGACTAGTTAGGAGATCGAGGATTATATTATAGTTATTAAAACTTAAAATCCTAAATAATTATTAAGGACTGGCCTTTAGCCAGTCGTGTCTAGATAGAAGGCGGTAAAGTCGTTAACATTAGGGTGCCTCGATCGGCGATACGGTATAGTAGGTGGCTAACCGGTCCCTAGTCGCTTAGTATATATAGCTAGCTAGCGAGGGACTCTCCCTTCCTCTCTCTCTCTCTTTTCGGTAGTTTAATTTATTACTCCTCTTTAGTCCGACTATGTTAGTCTTCCTAGCCGGAACCTTTATATTGAATTAAACTCCTTCTCGTTATAGACTATACGCGAGAAGTATAACCTTAGAGCGCTGATAAATTTTGCTAGCGCCCGATACGCTCGAATCCCGGCTAGGACTCGAAGCGTAGTTAGTAGCTATACGGGCTAAATTTGCTATCGATAGGGTAGTAATTAGGAATAGCTATTCTTAATTCTTCTATATCTTTTCTCGGCTTAGTAACTTTTAGTAGAGCTTCCTTTTATACGTCTCTAGGATCGATAACTACGAGGATTAGCTAGAATCCTTCTTAGCGTACGTTAAAGAGATTCTCGGAGAATCTTATAAGGAGCGATACGTAGGTCTTTCTTTAGTTAGGTTAAGGTAGTTATTATTAGAATCCCTTAACGACTACGTTATACGTTAGGAATACGTTCTTTACGAATCCGGGTCGTACTACTAGACTAATTACGCTAAAATTATCTTACTAGCGTTAGGGCTATATATAGGGCCCTAGGTAAAACTAAATCGTAAGACTTAGCCTACGATATATAAGGATTTTGCCTTTTTACTTCGAGGCTTTAACGGGGTATTTAGTACCGGGAGTACGTTTACCCTAATAGCTAATTATCCGCCTTAGCTAGAGGCTAACCCGATAGATATTAGTTCCGTTAGATCTAGCGCCTAGGGTATAACTAGGCGTAAGCGTTACTATTATTATAATAGGGTTAATTACTATTATCGTAATTATCCTAAGCTATACGGTAGTACGAGGATTATAGGGTTAAGTCTAGGGATAGGCTAGATAGCTAGGCTAGCGGAGAGGGCTAAAGACGAGCCGGAGGCTAATAACTAGGGCGACGAGGTATAAGGGGGAATAGGCGGCTATAGTAAGTTATAGGTAGCCGGAGATTCGTCGTATATACGCGTATAGTCCGACTCTATCGAATATCCGTTAATATATTATCCGGTATATAGGGCGGGGACGGGCCGTACCGTATATACGTACGTCTACTAGCGGCCTAGGAAAACAACTACCGCGGCTAGGCGATATAGCGTAGCCTTTAGACTAGTTAATCGCTCTTAAACGGCGTTTTCTAGCGCCCGACGGGAGGTAATAGGACCCTCCTAGGCTATATACTAATTATAAAGGGTACTTATCCCCTTAACGTTTAGGATCTTTAGGGCGGCTAACTTAAGCGATACGACTCCGCGTAGCGGACTCCCCCTTATTAGGAGGGACTCTCCCCGGCCTAGTTTCTAACTTAGCCTTAGGATTAAGTAATATTAAACCCTTACGGGTTAGCGTAATATATAGCTTAGCCGGCTTACGTTCCGCCTTCTTACTTTATATAAGGAGGGGGTAATATTAAGGACTAGCCTTTAGCTAGTCGTATCTAGATAGAAGGCGGTAAAATCGTTAACGTTAGGGTACCTCGATCGGCGATATGGTATAGTAGGTGGCTAACCGGTCCCTAGTCGCTTAGTATATATAGCTAGCTAGCGAGGGACTCTCCCTTCCTCTCTCTCTCTCTTTTCGGTAGTTTAATTTATTACTCCTCTTTAGTCCGACTACGTTAGTCTTCCTAGCCGGAACCTTTATAATAATCCTTATTATTTATCCTTTTTATACTAAATAAGGACTTTATTTTATAATAGAAGGAAGAGGATATTATATAATATTAGGCTATTTCTTATATAAAGTACTCGTATAATATTGGATTATACCTTAAGCTTATATACTTCCTATATAGCCTATTAGATTACTATAGCCCTAATAGTAATATTTAGTACTAGTAGAGAATCGTATAATACTCTAGGGTAAACTCTAAAGATAAAAAGTATAGGGATAAGGCTATTAGGTTTTATAGTATTATTAATAGCCTTAATAACTATTTATAGGATAATTATATTATTTATTTTAGAGTCGATTTCTTATTATAGTATTTTATACGCTTATTAAAAGGGGGTATATATATATTCGACTTTACTAATAGCCTAATAGGCTTTAATAAGAACTTCTTTATATATTATACTAATAATCTTCGTATTTATATAAAACTCTATAGAAAAGAAGTTTATTCCCGTATTATACGAAATAATATCTAGTAGACCCTAGTATATATAAATCTAGTACTTATAGAGTATATTCTACGTATTTACCGTAGATATACTTTATATAAATATAGCCGCCTAGAAAGAAATTGCCTTATTAATCGTATATAAGACTAGTTTACCGCTTATATAAAAGATATTAATAATAAGTAAATAATTAAACTTATAATTATCCTTAATAAAGAACTTAAACTAATATAGTTTAGTATTATACGATTAATATTAATAGTATAATTTCTTAATTAAGTTAAGTACTATAGGGATAATATTAAAAGGACTTACCCTCTAAAGAAGGTTATATAGGTATTATATTTATAGGTAACTAAAGTATTAATAAAGATAGATAAGTTCTTTTTCGGTATAGTATAATATTATTTCTTACTTAGAGATATTAAAAAATAGGTAATCCTATTTTCTAATAACCGGAATTATCGTACTATCGTATCGTATAATAATATCTCTAGTATTATTATAAAAAGCTTAGAGCTTATTTATATTTTTAAGGTAAAAGAGGAATAGTATAACTATATCTAAAATATAATAGAGAACCTTATTAAGGGGGTTTTATACGAGTATTATACCGATTAATTAAATAGGTATAAATAAGCTAAATCGGATAGAATTCGTACTAAGTATTTAATTAATAATCGTACGAGGATACTCGTAAACGTATACCTCTACCTAGGGTTTTCTAATAGTCGATATTTAGGCGGCTTTAGTATCCTAAAGTTCTCCCTAGTACGTTATATAATACGTATTATAGAGGAGGAATTATTTAATAGGTTTATTAAGGGTATTCGGGTAATAAATATTATCTCCTATAAGTTAGTATATATAGGCGATAATTATAAGGAATATAATAGTATTATTACTTATAGAATTATTAACCTATTCTTCTTTTTTATTATTTAATTATATAAATATAACTTTATTATTAATATTTTTATACGATTAGAGGAAAGCGTCGAAGTTATTATTTATTAAAGGGTCTTAGCCGACTTTATCGTATATAATAAGGAATTATTTTCTAGCCTATTTTATATTATCCGAACTATAATTTATTAACTAGTATCCTTATTTCTTATATATAAAGTATTACTTATTCGTATAAAGCGTAAACTTACGTATTAGCTAAAAGTAAGAATATTATTAAAAAGATCCTCGATATTAAGAAAATCCTTAGTAGGTTAATTATCTATAATTTATATAAAACCTATTATTATTAATATAATAGCGGTTTATATAGAATTAATTAATACCTCGATTTATAGTAATTATAAGTAAGGATCGAAGTTAGTCGATAAATAATTCGTATAAAGAGTCTTAAAATATTATAACTAATTCGAATTCTAGTATACTATAATAGGCTTATATAATAGTTATAAGGAGTTATTTTTTACCTTTATATCCTATACCGAGTACTTATTATACGAGTTATAACTTATCGAGGAGTATATTAAGGGTTTTTATTATTATTCTTTCTAGCTTTTTTTATCGTAAAATATTAAAAGAGAGAGTTATTTAATCGGTTTAGTATAAAAAGTAATTCGTACGAGGATTAAAATAGTTATTAAGGAGGGTATAGATTTTATCCTATTATTTGTTTATACTTATAAAGTAAAAATAATAATCTTATACTTTATTTAAGAGAATATTAGGAAAAATAATATAGAATTAGTCTTCTATAATACTAATTTAAGAGTAATAACTAATAAAAATCTATACCTTATTAATAAGTATATTATATAGCTTACTAGTATAATTCTAATCCTTCCGCTAGCCTTTTAAAAAGGTAGTTATTTTATTAGGGGTAATAGGGTTATTAGAGACTTAGTATATTAGTAGGAGAGAGTATACTCGTATAATACTAGAGGATAATCTAATAACTATAGGGTATTTAATAAATAAGACTAGGGGTAGTATAAAGGCTATAGTTAACTTATATTCGTAATATTTAATATAAGTCGGAGTCGTATAAGTCGAATAATCTAGTTAAAAAGGGGTTAAACGAGTTAAGTAAGGCTAATATAATAAAGGGCTTAACTCGGGTTCTAGTATATATAACTTAACGTCTAGTATTTAAGTCGTATAATAGTATTAACTTAGTCCGACTAAGTCGGGTCGTATTAAAGACTAGTATACCGAGTTAAAATCCGGGTTAGGGGTCGGGTTATAAATCGATCTAGGGGCGAATATATCGTCTAGTATTAGCGTTATTAGGAATTATACGAAACGTTATACGATAATCCTATTACCTATAAGTAGGATATTTCGTATAATAATAAGTTAAGTTAATTCCTTAAGGAAGATTCTATAAACCTAAGTTATCTAATAATAGGTCTATCCTTATAATTCTAATTAAACGTATTATATAAGGTTATAATTATAAAGGTCGAAATAAATAATATTATATATAAATTATACGATAAATATTATTAGTTTAATTCTTCCGGGGGCTAAATTAAAGTCCGGCTAGGAGTTTTAAAACTCTAGGGAGGTAGCTTAGGTTTAAACTCGGGGTAAGACCTTACTACCTTCTCTTATCTTATCGTATAATACTAAGGTTATATTATTTAATATTAAAGTAAGTAATCTAATAATAGGCTTAGGAGTCGAGGAAGCTATATTATTATTATATTATCGGGAATACTATTAAAGAATTATAGGTATTTTTATATAATTCGTTTAATCTTTCTTTTTCGGTAATAGTACCGGGTAAAAATAGCTTTTCGGTAGGAACTAGTATTAAGAAAAAGGGTAAAAGTACGGGTATTATACGATATCGGGTATAAGGGCTCTTCGATATTAGACGAAATCCGTTTTATTACTCTAGTTAATCTATAATTAACTAATAAAGACTAGTATAATTATTAATTAGTATTAAGTAGTCTATATAAATACGTACGTATAAAAGGGGAAAAGTAAAAATAATCTAAATTATATATAAGTAAAGATAAATACCCTCTCCTTATTATACGAGAGAGGGGAACTATATACCTATTTATTATCCTATGCTTATCGACCCCTATCTCCTCTTCTAGAAGGAGACGCCCTTAGGCTAAATCGTATAATATAATAAGATATCCGAACCCCTGTTCCTAAATCGTACGAGGTATAATAGTCCGGTACTATTTATTCTATAGTTTTAGGGTAAGGATACTAATAGGATACTAATAATTATACTAGTACTTATATAGATAATATACTAATCTACTTAAATAATAACGAAGAAGAGGTTTATTAGTAAAAAACCTATAAGATTATCTAGTACCTATATTAAGCGAATTTTTAAAAAGATATTAAGAAATCCCGGTTTAATATTACTAAGGTTAATTATCTTAGTATTATACTAAAAATAGGTATTAGGCTTAGTATTAACCCCTATAAAATATAAGTAATCTCTAACTAGAAATTTAAGGACTTTTATAATTATAAGGCTATATACTCCTTTCTCGGCCTTTATAACTTTATTCGGGTCTTTTACTATTATACTAATAATACTATTAAGTCCCTAAACTATTTATTAAAGAAGGATTTAGAGTTTTCTCCTAGACCTAATTAATATAAGGCCTTTACCTAGTTAAAAAGGCTTATTACTAAAGCTCTTATCCTTACTTTCTTTTAATCTAAGCTTTTAACCCGTCTTAAGACTAATACCTCCTATAATACTATTACTAGAGTTCTTTAATAATAATAGCCTAATAATAAAACCTAGAAACCTACTAGCTTTTTCTCTAAGACTATTATTAGTTAGGCTTCGTAAATATACGTATAGGAGTAATAAATAATTACTAAGAAAGGGTCCTTTATTATTAGTTCTAATATTTATCTATAATAATCTATAAAAGGACTCCTCGTAGTCTAAATATAAGAACGCCCCCTTTTCCCTTCCTTATATATCCCCCTTTTCTAACTCGATATTAGATCGAGCTAAACTCGGAATCTATTTAGTATTAAGTTAACTTCGACCTAAAGTTAATTAGATATTATTCTTACCTCCTATTATTATACTATTATATTCCTCCCTTTATCTCCTTTATCTTATACCTATACTTATATTCTACGTAATATATCCCCTATTCCTCCTAGTATTACCCCTAATTAACTCCTATATTATCCCTATTATAGCTTATAACGAGTATAGCTATAGTCTAACTATAATATAGTCTATAATTATAATAATATTATCTTAATACTAGTAGTTCTTTCTTTTATTATAGTATTATAATCGTTTTTATTAATCGTTTTTCTAGTAATAAACCCTTAGACCCGGATATCGAGTATATTAGTATTTATTAATCGTTCTAGTAACCGGTTTAGGGATTCCTTAGTTATTATATTTATAGGGTTATCGTTTTTATATATTTATCGTATCTCGTTTATTTCCCTATTCTTATATAATTTTCGTATCGATATTATATCGATTATTAATCGCTTTTCCTTCGTTATTCCTAATTT
This sequence comes from Ophiocordyceps camponoti-leonardi (nom. inval.), assembly GCA_003339455.1. NCBI lineage: Eukaryota > Fungi > Ascomycota > Sordariomycetes > Hypocreales > Ophiocordycipitaceae > Ophiocordyceps > Ophiocordyceps camponoti-leonardi. Next base: position 63,121 of record PDHP01000010.1, on the reverse strand, counting down.
TACTAGATATTTATAGAGCGAGAACGAGTCGGTATATACGATTATTCGAACTAGGCTTAGCCTAAGTTCGGTTCGAATTCGATTAAGTATTAAAGCGAGGAAAATCCTAATATCGAATCCGGCTAATATCCTATATATCTTTAAGGCTAGGATAGAGCGTATTACCCGCTTATATTTAGTTAAGCTTTAGTAAAGGAGGTTCCTTAAAAGTCGGAATATCTCTCCTCCTCCTGTTTTTTTTCTAAGGATAATTACGTATCTAATCTAGGATAAGAAATCTATATTATTTACGAATAATTTATTTATAAAAATATATAAGTTTATATCCTAGTACTAGACTAGAATATATTAAAGACTATATTATTAATTATCCTATTATTATTTAAAATACTTATTTAACCTTTTATAGTCTTTCTATACTAATACCTAGATTTATACGGTAATAAATAGGTTATAGGCTACCTTAGGTTAATAAATAGAGGCGATATAGGCGCTATAAGCGTATTACTCTAGGTATTATTAGCGGAAGTCTAGCTTCCTATAGTTAATAGGCATAATCTATACTACCTAGCCCTTTTACTAGAGTCGGATCGAAGTTAGTTTAACCTTAAGTCGAGATTTATTAAAATCTATAACGCTATTAGGTTAAAGGATAGCCTTAGGCTTAGTTTAAAATCTAGTAGAAACTATTTTCTTTTCCTCTAAATCGCTAAAGGCCTTAGTTCCGAGGATAAGAGTATTATTAGTTTATAGGCTAATAAGGCTAAACGTCTAAGGTTTAGAAGTCGAAAGGAGGAAGTACGCGTTAAATATAAATATACGTATCTAGAAACGGTTAAAATAGTATTCTTAGTATATCCTAAACTAATAGACTCCTACTTTTATAATCCTATATAAGGGCTTAATAACCCTAATAATCGTATCTAGGGGGTATTAGGATTTTATTTTAATTAGAAGGGAGGCGATAATAGTATATTTAAAAGCTATTTAAGCCTAGGGATAAGCCTAGGTAATATCCCTTAGAATAAGCTCGGAATTCGACTCGAGTTCGGCTAGCGCTAGCGCTAAAATTAAATATTAACTAATATATTAAATCGTAGGGGATTATATTAAAATCGTATTTTTACTAGTATTATTATAGCCGGCGATAATTAATCGAGACTTTTTATATAAAGTATTTATTATTTTTCCTTTAACTTCCCGGACTATACGTACCTAGAAGATTTATATACTAGTATACTTCGTAGGGTCGAATTATTTAAAAAAGAAAACTCCCCTACTAACGAGGTTAATAATCTCCTAGTTATTAAACGCCTCGAATAAATATCCTAGTATAATAATCTTACCTTTATTCTAGAGCTTAATCGAGAATACTATATTATCTTCCTCTTTTTAGGATATAAAGGCGGTAGCTTCCTATTATTTTTAAGGGACTTAGACCTCGAATCTAATTCGAGGTTATATTAAAGTCGGCTTAGAGTAAATAGGGGATTAGTCTAAAATTAATAGGGTATTTTCGATATTCGTAAAGAATAGGCGAATATAGGTTAATCGAAATCGGTATAGCCTATTAGGAAGTTTAACTATAATATTATAGCTATTAATACGGAGTAAGGTAAAAGGGCCTTATTAGCCTTACTTTTTATACTAAACCCGGACCTTATTTTATAAGGGTATACGAAGATAATTAGTCGTATCTAGTCCGTTTTAGGCTACTAGAGCCTTATAAACTTAGTAGGAAGTAGTATACTATTAGAGGGCTATTATAGCCTTTTAAATAGCCTATACGCGTTTTATTATTAATAGCGTAAGTAGCGATTTAAAGGTAATTCTCGGGTATACTCTAAAAATAAGTAGGGTTAGGATAAGTTTATTAGGTCTAGCCGTATTATTTACTATTTTTATAGTTATTTATAGAATCGATATCCGATCGAAGTCGCCTTAGAATTCCTCTAAAATTACGTCGAATACTTATTAAAGTAGCGTATAGTACTATTTAACCTTTCTAATAAACTAATAGGCTTTTACGGGTACTTAGGTATATAAGATCCTAAGTAAGCTAACTATTATTTAAAATTCTTATAAGTCGAAGTTAGTCCTTATATTATAATAGATAAAATCTAAGGGCCTAAGGTAATAGTTAATCTAAATAAGTTATAGGGTAGTCTAGGTATTTTTCGCTAAGAGAAAGGGAAGGAATCTTATAGCCTAAAATACTATAACTATATTAATAGCGTAGAGGGCTAGCTTACTATCGAGCTAGAGGATATCTATAATAATTTCGTAGTTAAAATCCTTATTATTATTAATCCTAAACTTAAATCGCTAGGGTACTAAACTATAAAGCTAATAGTATTTATATACCTTCGAGACTACCTTTAGGGCCTTTATTAAGGTATTATATCTAGCTTTAGTAAGAAGTTAATATAGTCTTACTATAGTAGGGTATTTAAATCGCTAATAGATTTAACGGAGTTCGCCTTCTATTAGGTTCGAAGTCGAGGCGAAGTCTAGTTAAAATCTAAGAAAGAACTATAAGTATCCCTATTTACGTATAACAGGGATCCGTCGGGAGCTATAAATAAGTTTATTAGAAGTATTATTAAAAAATACGCCTAGTCGATCTATATCGGCTAAGTAAAGAAGGAAAGGGGTTTATATCGAAAGGATATAGAATATAATTCTCCTAATAGGGGTTATAACCGTTATTAAGCCGAGAGATAAAATTACTTATATTCCCTTACCGAATTTAATAAAGGCTTAGCCTACTATTAAGGTATTAAGGAAAAGGGTTAGGATCGTATATTAAAGAGTTATAAATTAATCGAGCCTAGTAATAAAGACTACTATAGCGCTAGTATTAATTAAAATACCCTAAAAAGTTAATTTAGAATATTTATCGGAAAGTATAAATTATAATACTAGAACGGGTCGAATATCGATCTAAGAATCCGGGGTTTTAGGGGAAGTTAGGGTTATAAAAGACTATATATCGGAAGAGGGTTATAGTAAGGTATTATCTATATCCTATTAATCTTAGGTTAAAGTCGAATCGATATCTATAAGAAAAAGCGTCGAAGTCGTATTAGTATCCGCTAGGAGTTCTATCGTAGTCGGGTTAATACGTATAAGATAATATATATACGCTACGTTATATAAGTTATTCGTCGTTTACTATCTATTAGGCGGGTCCGGCTATACCTCGTTATAATAGGAAAGGTCCTTAAGGCCCTTAAAATCTATAATATAAGTATTAAAGTCTAGAGTTAATCCTATAAATTTATAGTACGTAATAAACGATCTTTTCGCCTATTTACGTTCTTTATCTATATATTAGGTCGACTAATAACCCTATTTTCTATAAATAAAGTACTTTTTATCCTAGGATAATAATAGCTTAGGATATAGACGGCGGGGTTATATTGAATTTAGGTCGAACTTAGGTCGAAATCGGTTAAGTTTCCGGTCGAAGTTCTATTAGTATCTTTTATCGAGATAGAAGGCTTTATATTAATTATCCTAGAGGTATTAAGGGTAAGTCGTTTTATAAGCTATTATAGTATTAAGTAAGGAATAGAGATCCGTTATTAAAGATTTAATATTAGTAGCTAGTCGAAATAGGGCGAATTCTAGTTTTAGGATTCTACGGTAGGCGTTAATAAGAGTCGTCCGGAAAAAAGGGGTTCTATTATATTCCTTATTAAGGGCTTATTAGTAGAGGTTAAGTTTATTAAATAACTTCTAAAGGATCTTATATAATTTATTATCCGGATTCGTATTATAGATAGTTCGATACGTAGTTAAAGTCTAATCTATATAATAATAGGAATAATTTATATTAGTATTAAAATATTATTTAATTTTAAGGTAGATATTTATAAAAGTATAGTTCTAAGGAATATAACTAATATAGTATTATTATACTCATCCTAAGAGAATCCGGGAAAATAATATATAGAAATTTAATAAATAGATTTTAAATAAATAGTAAATATTTATTATTACCCTTACTTTATTATCGAATAGGTTATAGGGTTCTCTAGAGTACTAGTATACTTAGGGCTAGATTAAGATATTATAAGAGTAATAATTCTCCTCCGTACTCTATATACGGAGAGTATACCCTAATAGGCGGCTATAAGCCCTATAACTAAGGGCGACTATATTATATAATCCTTCCCTTTCTAATACTTCTATACGCTTATACGTATATTCTCCTATAGCCTCCGTATATTCTAACGAATATGTATTATAGTACTATACTTCGAAGATTACTACTTATAATAATCCTACTTAGCCTATTAATTTATCCCTAATATATAAGGAAAACGAATAAGAAGAGAAAATAAAGGGAAAGAAAGGATATATAAGAAGGAGATTATCCCGATTATTTTACTCGCTAATTATAAAGAGATCGTTATACGGTAGGGGCCTACTACGCCTTAAAAGCGTCGATCGCCCCCTACGAAATAGCGGTAGTATTAACCTACTAATCGTTATTAGCTCCTTAACCTTTCTATTAGACTAAATACTACTAGCGAGGCTCTCCCCTTCCGAATTATTAATCCTTAACGTATACGATATAATTAATCTCGTAGTATACGTCTCTCTCGCCTAAGGCTTCTAGTAGATCTTATATAGCCTTTATAGCCCCGGGCTCCTCGTTTTCGAAGTACCCTTCGTAAGCGGGTCGAAGGTATTCGATAAATATTACCGGGTAAATACGGGTATACGCGGGTAGATTAAGTTCTATAACTAAGGGGTTAATTATCTATTTAATAATATATAGACCCTTATACTATTATAATTATTTTTTAGAGGGTTATTTAAGCGTATAATATCCTTTATAAAGCCTAAGGTAGACCTTCTACCTAGGCTTTAGAAGAATTAGCCGGTATTTTATATTATACTACCGTTTAGCCCTTATTACCGCTAGGTTTATTATAAAGTCCGCTTAGCGGTAAATAGCCTCTTATAGGTATAGAATATTATCTACCGAAGTATTATTAGCGGACTCTATAGGCGCGTATAGCGGATACCCGAATAAATAAGCGTAAGCTATTATCTTAGTCCTTAAATTATACGCGGAATTTAGATTCTATTATAAGGCGGGTATTAATAACTTCTAATCGATTATTAGCTTTTTAATATATAATAAACGAAGGGTAATCTTAATAGTCTAATTATAGTACTTAGATAGGCCGTTAGCTTATAGATAATACGCTATAATTATAATAATCTTAATTCCGAATACCTCCTAAAGCTTATACTATACGTCCGAATTAAATTTATAGTTATAATTACTAATAATAACTAATAGTATACCCTAATCGTAAAGAAGAAGCTATTTACCTAGTATTTACCCTTAATCTATAGTACTATACGTTAAATAGCCGGGAATTAATAATATTCTTTTACTAAAGAGGTATATAATTATTAGAAGGAAGTTAAACGTATTAAAGCCCTTTATAGCCTAGGGAGAATCTATAGAATCCGTTAAAGGAAGGTTAATAATAAAGTCTATTATAATACTTTTTATAAGGATTCTAGGGGCTTTAATTAGTATATAAATCCCGGTAGTAGGCTATTAGTTTATCTACCTAAGGTAGTAGGCTTTATAGGTAGTAATATATTTTTTTACGCGCTTTATTATATTCTAAATTATATACGCCTTAAGGTCTTAGAGTATACGGACCTCTCTAAAATAATTCTACTAGTCGTATACTATTATAATAATCTTATCGGCCTTATAATACGGTATATATAAATACTCGTATCCTATCGAAGTCTAATAATATAGTAGACTATCCTATAAGAAAAAAGGGATACCTTATCTTTTAGCCTTTACGATTTAGGGGGTATAAGAAGAAACTACTATATCCTTATAGTTTTATAGTATTTTAATAACCTTCGAGAAGTATATATCCGCCTAATAGCCGGTAATAAACGCTTTTTTAAGGGTAGGGTTTATAACTACTTCGGAGATAAGGAAGGTATAATTAAGTATCTAATATTCGGGATCCTAGTATTCGAGAAGAGTATTAGTCTTAGGTATAGTTAATCGACTTAAGGTATTAAGGACGAAGTTTTTTTCCCCGGATAAATAATAGATTTATAGATTATACTATAAGAGATAAATACTAGCGATAATAAAACAGCGGTTAGCGCGATTAGTACTAATAGTATTAAGGGTATACTTTTTATAGATTTACTTTATAATAGAATAATCTATTAGGATAACTAAAGGGAGTATATTCGACTATACTATAACCTATATTTTTTTAACTACCTAAACGAGGTAGCCGATTTCGAGCTTAGAGGATTTATAGGATTATTTAATAGAGGTTAATTTACGGGAAAGAAAGTAAATAGGCTTTATAGATTTAACTAGAATAGGATTACCTAGCTATTACTTATTATCGTAAAGATAGTAGAATATAGCTATAAAGCCTTATTATAAAAAGCTATTGAGTTAATAGAATAAATAATAATCTAGGTTTATATAGCGAAGTATACGGTAGAAGGCAATATTCGCTTAAATAGTATAAAAGGTATTAAGTTCCTACGGAGTTAGCTTAAATAAAGTAGAATACGCGAAGGCCTTTCTTTTTTATAGCTCCCCTATTACTATTTTACTAATATTATATTTATAGCGTAGAAAAACGACCTTCTAGGCCTATAGGAGTATAATAACCTAATTATAGTATAGAATTATAAATCTTAAAAAGCTAGTTATACTAATATAGCTTTCTAAATCTTATAAAGTTATAAAGAACTAAAGCGAAACGAATACTATAATTCTTTCGGATAAAGAGCTTATACTAAGTTTATTAATATAATAACCGAGTAATTATATAGAAGGGTAGCCTATTTACGACTTCTTCGGGTTTATTATAATATTAAGACTATCGAAAAGGCTAAAGGCAATAGCTAAGTATTTCCGGTAATCTTCTATAGTCCGCGAGAATATTATAATATTATTAATAAAGGTATAATAAAACGAGTAGTAATAGTATAACTTATAATTTATATACTTCTAGGCGAATAACGGGCTATTATAAAAGCCTATAGGTATTATAGTAAATTTTTCGAGGCTATAATAACTCGTAATCGTAAAGTATTCCTAATATTCCTTATAAACTCGAAACTAATAAAAGAACTATAAGGTATTAATAATAATAATAAAATAACTACCTTGGATAATATATATAATATCCTCCTATAATAGTAAAGGATAAGAGTCGGGGATTATAACCTTATTAATACTACGTAGGTCTATAATAATATAGCCTTTTAGCTACCTATTAACTATTCTTTAAATAATAAAGACTAGGGAAGTAAAGGGGGTTAGCCCTTTAACCTACTTTAGTTAGCCCTAATAGTATAAACGATTATATATCTTATCGATTAGGTTATAATCTTTAATACCCTATAGGTAGGGTTATTATATAACCTTCTACTTATACTAATCCGGAGCGAATAGTACTAAGAGTTCCTTTCCGGGTTCGAGGTAAGTATTACTAGTATCCTCCTAAAGACGGTAATAGCGCTTAATAATACGTAGAAAACCCTATACGACTAAGGGGTTTTTATTATATATATAGCTCCTAAGACTATTAAGGACCTTTAGTAGGTTTATAGGCTTTTATACGAGTAAAAGACTATACGCGAGTTCTTTAATCGGGATTTCCTCGATTAGCGCGAATTCTATAAGGGCGATTATAGACTCCTAACCTTGCGTATAGGCGAAAATAGCGTTAAAGAGCGGTATTAGCGAAGGGTTAGAGTACGGCGTTAAAGGAGTCTCGACGATAAAGGATTCGGTAGGCTTATTACTAATAATACCTTTATTCTAAATACTAAAAAGCGTTAGGTTAATATCGACTCTTAATACGATACTATTCTCTATCGAGAGTATAGGGCCTAATTATATATTATAAAGAAGGGTAAGTCCTACCGGAATAAACTCGATAATAAGGAAGCCCGAGTCCCTTTATTCCTTTAGGTATCCTAACTTAACCTTCCGATTAAGAATAAGCGGCTTATCCGATTAATTATAAGCGGTAACTATTTATAGAGTCTTCGAATCGACGATAGCGTATAGAATACTAAGTAGAATACTATAGAAAAAGAAGGACCTTCTAAATAGAATTTCCTTTTATTTAGCTAGGATTATAACTATACTACTTACCGGGATTATTACCTTCGCTTAATACTATACCTTCCTTATAATATTAACCTGAGGTTTATCTATAGAGAATAGGATTTTAAAGTCGGTTAAAGTACTAAGACGAATTATTATAATCCTATAATCGATATTCCCTTAATAAGGCTAGAAGAAGGTATTACCTAGTAAAGCTCTAGCGCTTAGGTTATTAATAATCTATCCTAAAATAATAAACCTAGAAAATCCTACGGGCGATTTATCCGATTTAAACCCGTAGGATAGGAAAAAGAAGGTAGCCTAAGTCGTATAGATAAAAGGCTCTCCTAAGATTCCTTTAATCGGTATAGGCTTCTTTTTTTTAAACTTATACTCGAAGTTCTAAATAAATTTATAATCGATAAGCGGATTCCTATAACTTATATTAGGGTAAACTTTAAAGCTAAGTCTATTAGGTATAGCCTATACCTTAATATAGAGGTACGAGTACGAATTAATTCCTCGGGTATTAGTTATTACCCTTACCGGCTTAGGGATATAAATTACCTTAGAATCTATGGTTTCTAAGGCCTTTACCCTAGCCTACTTTTAATAGATAAGCCTACCTACTTTAGTTAAGTTTTATAGGTATTTATATAGACTATTTCCTAAAGGGAACTCGTAATAATAATAAAAGTACTCGTAGGCTTTAGGACTTTACTTAGTCTTTTAATAGATTCTCTTCGGGCTAATATAATCCTTTATAATAATATACTTATTTAGGGCGGTAATAATAGGAAATCGTTAGCTATATTTACTATATTAGTAGGCTTCTTAAGGGTTACTTTCTCGGGCCTTAACGAGGAAAGTATATCCCGTATTTTCTTCGGAGGTATCCTCCTTGGATAAAGCGGATAAAGCGGATAACTCGTCCTTACCTTCTCTAGTACTAGATTCGTCGACTTAGTACTTATTCTCGAAGTATACCTTCTTCTTTTTCTTCTTTTTAATACGGTCGACGCGGCTATAACGATAGGAATTATCGCTATAGCGCTAGGAATTATTATAGTTATATATATTTTAATTCCTATAGTTATAATACCCTCCTTAATCGTTATTATAATAATATTCTTAATTATTATTATAATAATATCCTTAGTCGTTATTATATTTTTCTTCGCGTTTTTCCCCCCTTAAAAAGGATTATTAGTCCCTACGATTACTATTAGATTTATAGTTATCCTATAGGGATTTAGTAATAAGTATTTTATCGAACTTAAGATACTATTTAAGGTACTTATTAATATATTCCTTATAGGACTCGATATCTTAGATCTAGTAGATTAGGACTATACGACTTTTTAGAGGCTTAAGTTCTTTAGCGATCTCGACTATAATAAAAGGAAAAATAATCTTAAGAATCGCCTTATTAATCGTAATATAGAGTTACTAAGCGAGAAAAACCTTATACTATAGCTAGTAAGTTAAAGATATTATCTTATTAACCTATATATCGATAGTATATTTTATACTATAAAATTCTTATTAAACTTATATAATCGGGCGGCGGAATCGCTTCTAAAAACGCCTTATAAAATAATATAAGGTACTAAAGGTAAGCTTTTAGCGCTACTTAAAGTTTAGCTCGGCTATATACTACGTAAGAGCGGCGTTTATAAGAAATAAAAGGTAAAATAGGTAAAAAGTATAGGCGTTATCTAATTCGTAAATACGAAGGCGTTTATAGAAGAGGTTAATATTCGTAAAGGTAACTTTTCTATCCTTATTAATAATAATTCCTATACTATTAGGATTTAGAAAGTCTAGGTAAAAAGTACTAATATTATCTTTTTTAAGCCTTTTACTAATAGCTTTTTTAAAGGCCTTATCGATAATTAAGTCCGTTAAAAAGTCTTATCGATATTATCCAGGCTTTATAAAATCTAACTTAGATTTAGAGTCGGAGTTATCGAAAGGTATAGACTATTAATAGCGTTTACCCTATAGTATTTATTAGAAAATAGTAGCTTCTATAGTAAAATAAGCGGGTCCCTTATCGATAGTAATATATTTTTCGATAAAGGGCTAGACTAAAACTTACCGCGAGAGTATTCGCGAAGGCTTATAATTAATAGGATATAATTCCTCCGACTCTCCCTCGTTAATAATTACGAAAAGGTTATATAAAAAGACCTTAGGCTTAAGGATATTATCCGTATAATACCTCTTAAGATAGGCTTAAATAATCCCTACTATATTAAGGTACTTATTCTTCGTACTTTTATACTAGAGTATTTTATAATATATTCTAGGATAAGTATACTTAAGACGATAAATAGCTATATAATAGGCGTTTATACGATCTAAATCGTAGTTCGTAAATAAGTCTAGAATAGTTATAGTAGGTTATTTAGTAAGAAACTTACGGAAGTATAAGGCCTATATAATTATAAGTCGGAACTTATTATCCGTCTAAATACCTTAATATAACTCCTCGGTATACTTAGCTAGGTTATCGGTAGTAATAAATACGGACCTTTAACGCCCCTTATTTCCTATAGGCTCCGAGGATATTTCCCTAATAGTAGTACTATTATCTTCTAGGTTAGAGTCTACCTTATCTATAGTACGAGAGCTAGGCTCCCTTATACTAGTACTAGGCTCGCCTATACGAGAGCTTATTTAAAAGCTAGGCTCCCCCTCCTTTTATACGGGTCCCTTCCCCTTTCCTATAAGAGCGGAGGCGTCCTTAGCTATAATATATTTTATTTTAATAAGGCTTATTATTTTACCGAGTCTTCTTAATTAGTTTATTATACCTATAGAACCTAAGATATTATCTAGGTTCTCCGTAAATTAGATAGGCGGGGAATATAATAAGTAGTTTATAGTATTATAAAAGTACTATAGGTCTTAAGAGGATACGATACTACTACTATAGAAGGTCGTATAATTTATAATTTATAAGGACTAGCTTATAGGCCTATCCGATTATAAGGACTAGTATAAGGCCTATCTAATTATAAGGACTAATAAGAAACCTATTTAATTATCCGATTAGAATAATCGTAAAGTTATTACTATAAGTAAAGTAGAATTACTATTATATAGTATACTTAGGGCTAGATTAAGATATTATAAGAGTAATAATTCTCCTCCGTACTCTATATACGGAGAGCGTGCCCTAATAGGCGGTTATAAGCCCTATAACTAAGGGCGACTATATTATATAATCCTTCCCTTTCCGATACCTTTATACGCTTGTGCGTATATTCTCCTACGGCCTCCGTATATTCTAACGAATGTGTATTAAGTACGTTTTCGACTTATCCTAAACCTTCGTAAATTTCGTAATTATATTAGCGTTTACTAGGGTATTATCGAAGTATATAGGGGGAAGCTAATAGTATACGTTTACTAGTACCTCGGGTTTTTTACTAAATCGAGATTAGTTTTTATATAAAATAGGATTAATATTAGTTCGAATTTAGTTTAGAATCCCTTTATTTTCGTCTTATATTTTATTTTATATTACCTAAAGAACTATATTATAGTATTAATATATATATAATATTAGTCTCCTTAGTACTTAAATAGTAATTACCTATACTTATTATTAGGGTAGAAGCTCTAGGGTATTTTCGTTTTATTCGTTATTTAGGGTAAGATTAGTTTCCGGTTAACTTTAATTCGAAGTTATACTAACGTTAAATCGTATCCTAAAGAGCTTAGGGGGGAGAATAAAAGGAGGTATATAGACCTCTAGCTTAAAGTACGTAATATAATACGATCAAAGAGGCTATATAGGTAGTTCCTTAAGTTATAGAGCCGTTTCGAAGAGCGGGTTAGGTTTTTTTATTATTAGTCCTAGATAGATTCCTCTCTTATTTAGGATATTTCGGAGGGATCTCTTAAGGATAATTCTTATAAATTCCTATATAAGGGCTATTTATCCTTTAAAATACTCCTAGAACGTAATTAGTAGTTTATATTCTATATTATACTTATTATTTTCTATATTTACTATAAATTTTATAATATAAAGTTCGATTAGGGCTTTATCCTATATTATTCCTAGGATTTCCTTATCCTATTTCGAGAAGTCGAGGTTATACTAGATTATTTTTAGGATAGTCGTATTACTAAAAAGGGCTTCGGCTTAATTATTTCCTAGTTAAGCTATTATCCTTATTCGTTCTAAAAGTAGGCTTCGTTTTATTAAATTCGAATTATCTCCTAATCGAAATCGAAAAGGTATTAAGTCTTATTCTTTTTAAAAAACCTAGAAGTAGTTAACTATATAAAACCCGGGTTTTTACTTACTAATTATAATTTCCTTCTTTATACCGAGTAAAAGAATTTATTATCCGAATCGATTTTCCTTCCTTATTAATCTATAATTATCTAAATTAATTACTAATTAGTATTAGTTAGGCTTTATAAATATATATATAGGAGTAATAGATAATTATTAAAAAAGGGTTCTTTACTATTAGTTCTAATATTTATTTATAATAATCTATAAAAGGACTCCTTATAGTCTAAATATAAGAACGCCCCCTTTTCCCTTCCTCGTATATCCCCCTTTTCTAACTTAATATTAGATTAAACTAAACTCGGAATCTATCCGGTATTAAGTTAACTTCAACCTAAAGTCGATCGGATATTATTCTAACCTCCTATCGTTATACTATTACGTTCCTCCCTTTATCTCCTTTATCTTATACCTATACCTACGTCCTACGTAATATATCCCCTATTCCTCCTAGTACTACCCCTAACTAACTCCTACGTTATCCCTATTATAGCTTACGACGAGTATAGCTATAGTCTAGCTGTGGCGTAGTCTGCGATTATAACGATATTGTCTTAATAACTATAGCTCCTACCGAACGAGTATACTTAATTTAAGGCCGCGAGTTCCTAGTAATTATATAAAGCCTCGAGTACTTTTACTCCGAGCTTTTTAGGTAGAAATTTAATATTATTACTAATTATAAGGCTCTTATATACTTTATAATAAAAAGGCTTTTATTTATCTAATAAATATACTAGTCTAACTTTTTAGCTTAATTCGATATACGCTTCTTCTATTACCCTAGCCGATTAAATATAATAGCTAATACTTTATCTCGGAAGATTATAAAGCTCCTAATAATTAAGGCCTAGGAAAAAGAAAAGTATACCTTTAGTATAATACTACTAAAAAGACTTAGATTTAACCTACCTATAACCCTCGACCTTATCCTAACCCCTATTATTATTATTTCTATTATTATCTAAACGGAGACTAAGCTCTTAGGTATTAACCTAGCCGACCTAATCCGACGAGAAAATATAACGTAGAACCTCGGCTAATAAGGGAGTTAACTAATCGTACTAGAAAAGTCGACTAATAGTATTTTTCTATAGACTACCCTTATTTATACCGCTTATAAGCCTATAATCTTCGTATATAATAATTAGAATAAAACGCTAAAGCTCTTATAATAAGATTATTATTAATTAAGTATAAAATAAGACGTTTATTATTATATTTATAACTATTATAATTATTAAAGGAATAAGATCCCCTATAATAAAACCCCCGGACTCCTTTACTTACTATTAATCCTAACCTCCGTTTAGGAATATATAGTTTATAATAGGAAGATAATACTATAAAATTACTATAGGTACGACTATATTTAAACCTTTATTTATAAGCTTAGTAGGATTATTATTATACTATTTAGTAAAAAGAATAATACTATAAAGATCCTTATAGTATACTACTTCCGCTTATTATACTATTTTTTTAGAATACCTCTCGTTTAGATTATAAATAATACTAGCCCCTTTATATTAGTATTCCTTACTAAGATTAATTATTTAACTAGAATAAAGTATTAGTATAATAATACTCTTTACTCTTAAATATAAGAAAGTATTAAAACTATAAATTAATACCTAGATTAACGCCTACGATTTTATATTAGGAAGTATTAGGATAACTAAAGCGATTTCCTACTAGCCCTCGACTTTATATATAATTCCTCCTAGTACGCCTTAATCGATATAGCCCTATTAATTATAATACTAGGTAAAAGCTTATAAAACCCGCTCTTTATTAATATTACTATAGAGTTATAGAACTACTTAACGCCTATAATTATCGTATAAGATCTAGTTTAACGAGCCTAGGTAGTATAGTAATAAGTACTATAGGCTTTAATAAGTATATAATAATAGTAGAAATAATAAGCTAATAAGAAGTATTAGCCTATAGATTTTATAATTAATAATAAGGTCTTTCTTAATAGAAAAGGATTTAGTATAATTACTCCGATTACTCGATTAAATATATTATAATTAGGCCCTTTTATTATTACCGCCGAAAAAGGGTATAATTATATACTAAATCTACCGGATAACTATAAAATAATAAATCTTTTCTATACTAATCGACTAAGGAAAGCTATTATTAACCTATTATCCGACTAAATATAATTACCTCCTAAGCCTAACGAAGTTAATAGTATACTAGAGTAGGAAATCGACTATATCTTATATAATAGAATTACTAGCTAATAGTAAAGACTCGAATATTAAGTTATTTAGAGAGGCTATAATCCCGATAATATATAGTATCCTATAAAAAACTTCTAGTATATACTAATAGCGCTTAAGTATTATTATAATCGGTAGCCGAATACCCTAGGGCCTCCTATTAATTTATAATATTAGATTAAAGCTATAATAATAACCGAAGACTATATAAACGATAATAATAATAATATTATAGCCTTTATAGGAAAAGTAGTATATACTCGTAGGTATTAACCTTAATATATATATTAAGGCTTTAATTAGGGGGTAATATTATACGCTAACTACCTTAGTAGCTACCGATCCTATACGCGGACCTTAGAGAAACCTGCCCCGAGTCCTTATTATATAATCTAGACCTCGCTACCCGCGTATAAAGGTAGCGGGATTCCCTCTTTTATTTCCTCTTTTCCTTCTTCTCTTCTTTAGCTTAGAATCTTCGTATAAAGTACCTTAATATATTTACTTATTATTTAGGTATTATAAATACTATAATTTTTATAATTATAGGGTTAGAATAAAGAGATTAATATTATTTTTTCCTAATAAAGCTAAAGTATAAGGTTAAATTAATATAGCCGCTAAAGTAAAAGAAATTACCTAGCTAGGGTTATTATACTATAGGGTTAGCTAAGAGCCCTAGTATAATCCTAATTATCCTAAATATCGGGATTAGGGAAAGCTTTATATATAAGGAAAGGGAATAAAAATAGAGAATAAGGGGATTAATACTTTATATAAAGTTCGAGTAAGCTCTATATAATTATTATCTCTAACTCTTTGTTTAAATAGTAATTATTCTTAATTACTTATATATAAGTACCTCTTCTAATCTATAATATAGAAGAAAAGAAGAAAAGCTTTTTAACGATTCTATTATAATCTATTATCTTCTTATAGATTCGTATAGAATAACCGAAAGATCGTATAATATAGCTAAAGGAGTCTATAAAATCTATAAGATAATCCTAAATCGTATAATTAAATAGTTATTATTAAGGGAAAGGATTATAATAAGGTATAAGTCGCTAAATCCGGCGATTCCTCGTATTAAAGGATTATAAAGTCTAAGAGTAGATTTATTATATAACTATAGGGATAGTTATAAAAGTTATTATACCTTATATAGGTAGTTATACTCGATATACCCCCCTAGGAGTAATTATAATAACTCCTACTATATTATATATATTATATACTAGCCTTATTAAATAAAAGGCTATACTAAAATAAGACCGAGTTATTAAATAAAGCGGGCGAAAAGCTAGCCCGATAATACCTTAGTTAATCTATTTACGATTATATAATTAGTATTAATATAGGTTATATTAAAGTAATCCTCGAATAATACTTATTATACCTAGGTATTATAAATATTAATATACTTAAGTATAGTTTTAACCTAGGGTATATTTATTATAATAAATCGGATTATTTACTTATTATTATATTCGATTATTAGCTTTTAATTAAGCTAAAAATCGATTTATTAAAAAAGGCAAAAGAGGTTAATAGTCTCCTTAATAGCTTAGGTAAAGGTAAGGAGTTCTACTTTTATTAATAAAGTTATAACTATTACCTACTTATTAACTACCTATTAAATAGAGTTATTAAAGAGCTTAATAAGGTATTCTTAGCTTAACTTTTAGCTATCCGGGTTATTAATAAAGGCTATATTTAAAGTAATCCGGATTTCTTTATTATTATAATACTAGATATTAATCTCGGTTAAATCTTTATAAAACTCAATTATAAGGAACCTAGTAGTATATAAGTATTAGATTAATTAGTTTATAACCTAAGTATACTTTACTAAAGGGTTATATAAGTACTCGTTAAGTTTATTATAAGTAAAGGAAATATCCGGTCGAATAGTATTAATTATAAAATTAACGTATTTAAGCCTTTTTTAATAAGTAAGGATTTACTATAATAAGGCTTATTCGGTTACCTTTTATAATTAATTACTAGGAAACGGGTTATTTTTA
Source organism: Ophiocordyceps camponoti-leonardi (nom. inval.) (assembly GCA_003339455.1). NCBI lineage: Eukaryota > Fungi > Ascomycota > Sordariomycetes > Hypocreales > Ophiocordycipitaceae > Ophiocordyceps > Ophiocordyceps camponoti-leonardi. The sequence goes on along the minus strand of PDHP01000010.1, from coordinate 46,402 downwards.
TAGGAGTTATTCTTTATAATATTAAACTAGGTAGTAATCTACTTAATATAGCCTACTTAGTTAAGCTATATACGTTTTTATTATTAGTCCCTAATAATATAAATCCTAAGGTATTATTTAATTTTACCGATTTATATAAGTTTATATACGTTAAAGAGTCGTTTAATAAAGTTTTAAATATTATTCTTATAGTCTTTCCTAAATAGTATTATAATATTACTAATAAAAAAAAAGACTAAGAAGTTAGTATAAACTATAATATAAGGCTTATTTATATACTTCTATAGTCCTAATTTTATTATAATAATAGTAAATTTATATTATTATAGGGCTAGGAATTATTAAAGCCTATATAATACTTTCTTAAGGTATAGGACTTAACCCTATCTTTAGAAGCCTTCGGGGTATTTAATATATACTATTTCGTTAGTTTTAGCGTTTATAAACGTATTAATAGCGTTTAACTAAATATATTCTAGGTTAAATTTAGTTATTAATACTATTATAAGCCTAAAGTTACGTATAATAAGTATAATAGTATAAGTATCCTTATTAGAAGGCTATTATAAATCTCCTCGAATATATAGTCTTAACTTATACTTAGCTAAGTATCCGTCTTTATTAAACTTATACTAAAAGGCCTATATAAGAGTAATACACTTTAGTATTAGTATTAGAAAATAGTATTAATTATTATTAATACTATAGTTTAGTACTATATATTAGTAATAGCGGGACTAGCCCTTAGGGTAATTCCCTTATATACTAAAGAAGACTTATTATCTTTATCTTTATATAATATATATAATTACTATTATATATTATATTTAATAGTAATTCTTATTAGATTACGAGATACTATTACGATTTTTAATTAATTATTAACTATAGACTTATTCGCCGTTAATATATCCTTATTAGGGTATTTTACGGGAAAAAACACTAGGGTCTCCTATATTATACAAGTACCTATATTCGGAGAATTTTATAGCTACCCCTATAAATCCTATATTCCGACTATAGCCTCGCGAAACGAAGCTACTAATTAATACCTTCCCTTATTATTTAATAAGGGAGTCTATTCCGAATAAGCTTTTACTAAGATAGTTTAAGATAATACCGAGTTATAGGAGCGATTTATTTCTTTTAGCTTATAGGAGGAAGAATAAGGAGAAGAATCCTAGCGAGGAGGATTATATCTAAAATTCTATAGGGGATTAAATAATAAAAAAGTAGGCCTAAGCTCGTTAAAAGGAAAAGAGCGTTTACCCGCTCTACTTAACCTTAAAAAGGCAAGCTATTATTCTATTATTATTATTAAAATTTACTCTAGGGACCTAAGAGGTATCTAGGGATCTATCGGGCTAGTTATAGGCTAGAAAAACCGGGAGAACCCGGGGGAAAACCAGTCTCTTCTCGTAGTATAGTAGCCTTAGGCAAGGCAGAAGTCGGTCGTATAAGGTATAGCTATAGTAAGAATATCCTAGCCTCGCTAGGCTATAGTAATAGTAGGGGAAAGTATAGTAGGAAGGGCCGAGTAGGTAGGAGGGGAGGGGAGGGGAGAGGGGGAAATTAGGCGTATACGGTAATAGATTAGTAAGGTAGCCTTATATCCCGAAGAAGGGGTATAACTACCCCTCCTTTAGTATAAGGGCCCTCCTAGTAATAATAATACTCGTAATATTATTATTACCTATAATAGTAATAATAGTAGCGATTCTCGTAGGTAGTAAGCTAGATATCGAAATAGTATATAATCCGGAGTATAGTAATAAGAGGGAGATACCCTACGATAACTATATATTACGTATTATTTAGCCCTATTATCGCGTAATATTTAAGGGTTATTAGGATTAACTCTATAAGTAATAGCTATAGTAATATCGGGTATATACTAATAAAGAATAATAATAATCGTATAGGCTTATATTATATATACTAAAGTAAACGTAGTCTACTAGGAGGTAGCCCTAATAATAATAAACGACTTAACCTAGCTCTATAGCGAATAGCGTAAGCGAAAGGAGGCCGAAGCCGTATTCGTTAACGAGTACGGCGAGGTAAAAAGTATAAAGGAGGCTAAGACTTTACTCTAGAAGGGTACCGATTAATTAAAGCTCTATTATTATATTAATAAGGGATATATTATAGCTAAAGGTCGTACTAAGGATCCCTAGTTATTTACCGCCGTAAAGAAGAATAATACGGTATTAGAGGCAATAGTAAAGTAGTTAATAGGGCTAGGTAAAACGATAAAGGCTATTATTAAGAGCCTAGGTAATATTAAGTAGAAGCTAATTACTAGGGCTCGAGTAAAACTACTATTAGGTAGCTAGACGATTATAGTTAAGGCTAAGGGCGGTAAGGGCTCCCCTATTTCCTAGTAAACTATTACTCCCTCTCGCTAGGATAAGGTTAAGGATAAGGGGAAGGCGAGGGCTAGGGGTAATATTAGCAGGGTTATAAGTATATTAAAGTACTAGGCTATCGCCTCGACTCTAGCCGAACCTATTACGCTAATTAGCTAAACGGTTATCGATATAATAAACGTTAATAATAAGGGGGGTAAGGTAGAGCTTATTAATATCGCTAGGTTAACTAAGGAGGCGATATTTCCGGGTAAAACGATAATAGAGTCTTTTAATAGTACTAAAGCTCGGGCTACCTCCTTATAGGAGGAGACGGAGGAGCCTATATACGACTTTAAGTACTAGTACTAGATTAATAAGGAGGGGTATATCCCTCCTAATTATATAAAGAACTTAGTCGGCTATACTATAAACGGATATTAGCTTAGTCGTAAGAATTCTAGGAACTTCGAGGAGGGCGAGATAATACCGGCCGATCTTTAGGCTAGGATAAAGGATATTATAAGGTCGAAGGAGAGGGAGGAGGCGAAGGAGAAGGCGAGGGAGGTAAGGGAGTAGGAGAATATAAAAGGGAAGACTATTATAATAGCTTAGGGTAGGAGGGCTAAGCTAAGTAGGAAGACTATACTAACCCTTGGCTATATATTTATACTAGTCCATTTATTACCTATAGCTTTTTTATTATCCCCTATACTTATATTAATACTAATACCTAGTAGGGCTTTACGCCTTATAGAGGTATATAAGGCTAAGGCGGTAAAGAAGGCTATAGCCCGCGAGGATAATAATAAACTCGGCTAATAATCGGTAATAAGTATACCTAGTTAAATAGTACTCGGTAATTATAAATAGTAAGTATAATAATATAGAGGTTATCTAAAAGGAGTAGCTTAGGATTAGCCTAAGGGGTTATATAGTATATTAGCTAAGGTAAATTAACGTAGACTACTATAATAAAGTATTTAATAAGTAAGGGTAATAGTACTAGAGTATTACCGGAGTTTAAGGCGGAGGTTCTTATTAATTATAATATACTAAGGGAGGTAGGGCTAAGAATTAGCGTACTTCGGGTATTAGAGGATAATATAGTAAACGTTCTCGTTCTTAGTTCTATAGGAGTAAATAGGAGTAATAATATCTAGGATATACCTCTAGAAGAGGAATTCGCGATAGCCGACCTTATTTATACGGAGCTAGGTAATTATAGTATTAACGTATTTTAGTAGGTCTTAATAAAGTTAAAGGATATTTAGACGTTCGAATTAGAAGGGGAAGCTACTAGGGAAAAGGAGTAGCTCGCGCTATCGGCTGGACCTATAGGTAGTCTTTAACCTATCCTAGCGCTTAGCCTAATTATTAGCGAGGAGCTATTAGAGTAAGGGGTTACTCGGGGGGATATTAATCCTAGTCTATATTTTTATTTATCGGAGCTTAGTTTAGAGTAGGGTCCTTAGTATAAAGCGTTTAGTAAATCGGTACTAGGGGAATTATATAAGATATCGTAAGATGCCTTAGGAGGCTTATTATATTTTATCGAGTATACTAGTATAATAAAAATAAGCTATAGTACTAGCGATTCTAAGGTTTAAGTAGAGGTTAATAGGGGGTACTTATACTTCGGTCTCGAGATAATAGGTTAGTATAGTATAGTATACTCTAATAATAGTATAAAGGTATAATAATTAGGCTCTAGTAAGGTCCTTAATAATACTTATTAGCTTATTATCCCTCGGGGTTAGGGTATAAAAGGCTATAATAGTATAGTTAATTAAGGACTATATAACCTTATTATATACCTCCTAGGCCCTTATAAGGGGGTAACCCTAAGTTAAGGCGGAAATAGCTATAAGGGCAAGGTTCTATCGTAATAGCTTATTATAGACTACTTTAAGGTATATTTTCTATTAGAGCTTATAGTAAACCTAAACGCCTAGGAGGCGGGCTTTAATAATAGGGTAAATAATATAATCTCCGAGTAATATTAGGGTAGAGTTAGGCTAGTACTTACGAGAGAAGTATATAAGTTCGCTTTTATCGGGACTAAAAGCTATACTATAGTCGATAGCCTAGTTTTTATAAACCCTTTATACTAAGCGGAGGTATTAAATAGTTAACCTAGTATCCGGGTTAATACTAAGGAGGTTAGTATTATTAGTAAATCCGATAATAATAACGCCTTCTTCGTACTAAAGCCTATAGTATAAGGGAGCTATATATAAGATAAAGAGGATAGCGGAGAGGGGGGATCCCTATAGTATATTTATAAGGATAGGGATAGGGTTAGACGTACGGCTATCGAAGCATAAATAGGAGGTATAGTCGGAGAGGTAGCTAATAAGGAGTAAGACGATCTAGCGTAGGTAGCTAAGGTAGGTAAGTTCGGCTAGGAGCTTATTATATTAAACTATATCGAATACGCCCTTAATATCGAGTTAGAGAAACGAGGTAATCCCTTTCCTTACCTAGGTAGCGCGAATAAGCTCTAATACTATAAGGATAGTAGATTCTATAGAGTAATACTATTAATTACCTATTTACTTATCGGGTAATAGGTTATAGTCTTCTATAGTCTAAAATAGGCGCTTACCGATAATAAACTCGAAGATTTTGCCTAAGTAATAAAGGAGTAAAATAGGCCTATAGCCGCCCGCCTATTTATAGACTTTTAGTCTTTTGCCTTACTTCCGTAGGATAATAATAATAGCCGAGCGAAATTTACGTAGGAAGTAGCTAATATTAATATAGGCCTAGAAAAGCCTAACGAGGGGGGATATAAGGGACGAGGAGTATATTTCGAAAAAGCTAGCGGGTATAATATTAACTCTAGCCGCCTTCTAAGGGGGTATTCGCTAGAGTAACTTCTAGACGTCTTCTATAATAATTCGTTATAGGACCTAGAAGCGTAGTTTAAGCGCGTATTAGTCTATAGTATTGAGGTTAAGTTTCGGGGGGAAAAAGTATTAACTAAGGATAAAGGCTTTATCGGCGAATAACTCGGCTATTTAGCTATTATTACTCTAAAGGGGGGGGAGATAAATAGGATTAGGTAGAAGGCTATTATAAAGGTAAGCCTAATATTCTACTACTTAGAGGTTTTTAATTAACTTATTAATCGTATTAAGGAAGGAGTACTAATACGCCCGCCTAGTATTAATAACCGCTTTCTTTAAGTATTTAGTAGAGTCCTAGAGCTTATCCTAGTCGGCTAATATACGTATTTATCTATATTATCTTCTCGCCCGCTTCGCTATTCGTAAGGCGGCTATAATAGGTAGGGTAAACTAAGAAAAGCCCCGGCTATACTAAGGTATAACGAAGGGTATAGAGTATTAGATAATAAGGTTAAGGTTATCGTAGAGGTAGTCTAACGTAGTATTAATATTATTAGGGGTAAATAGGGCTAAGTAAATAGGTCGGATATAGGCCTTAGCTTTATAGAAAACTACGTCCTTATCTACCTATTATTATTAGGGTTAGGGGGGGAGGGTATTAATTAAGTTAAAGCCTAATATTTAGAAGGTCTAAAGGATATAGTTAAAGCCTAAGAGGTCGAGATCTAGCCTAGTAAATAAGGCTAAAGAGTCTAGTATTACCTAAATAAGGTCGAGAGTACTATCCCTATAGCTATAGAAGAACCTCGTATATTCGCCTTAGGGCGTAAATAAGGTAAGGTAGAGTCGTATTATATACTATAGGAATCGGTCTAAATAGTCGCTAGTATAGTTATATATATCCTAAAGGGGGTAGTATAGGTTAAAGTTACCGACTAGTATATAATAAGGGTAGGGGTTAAGGGTAGGAAGGATTCGGCTAGCGACTTAGGGGAAGTTATTTAGGGGCGAGTAAATTAAAACGATTTAGGGGCTATTATAAAAGGTAATAATCGCCTAGTTATCGCCCGATTCGGAGACCTAAGTAGAAGGAGGGTATTATTTATAAATATAAAGGGCTATATAGCTACTACCGAAGATAAGTCTATAGGGTATAACGCTAGGTATTAGGGGGATTACCCCCGGACGTATTATAGTTTCCTAAAGGGCGATAATATTATAATCGGACCTATTATAGAGTATTAATTATACTAAGTCGTATCTTTTATTAATATTCTAAAGAAGGGCTTTTATTAATATAAGGAATTACTTTAGGAGAGGAAGGCGTTTAATAATAGGGATATCGGGATAATAATAAGCTATATCCTATCGGGGGAGGGGGAAGTAACCTTAACGGAGGGCCTAGGTATACTTCGCTAAGTCTATCGTAGGGTTATTAGGGGGTAGTAGGGGAGTACTAAGATATAGCTAGGGGTAGTAGGGGTAGGGGTAGGTCCTAGACTAGCGGGGAGGGAGGCGCTATATACTCTTTTAAGGAATCGACGTATAGCTTCCGGGGTTTCTCCTAGTACTAAGGCCTTAGCCTAGGGCCTAGAGGGTAAAGGGGCTAGCCTCTTATTTACTTTAGTCGGGATAGAGGAGGTCGGTAGCTAGTAAAAGATAGGTAGGGGGCCCGGTAAACGTATAGGGGAAAGGGTAGTATATTAACGAGGTTTAGCGAAACGGGTAGGCTAATAGTCGTAGTTAATCTTAGCGTATTCCTATCTTTCGATAATAATAGGGTAGTTTCTTAACTATACCGGGTAATCCCCTTAGTATAAGATATAGTAATAAGGGGAATTATCTTTACTTACTTAGTAATCGTTATTATTATCGTAAGCTATAATACTATACTTACTATAAAACTTTAGGGTAGAGTATATTTAGGCGATATAGCTAAACCGGTAATAGTTAAAGTAGTACTATAGTCGGACCGAATCCTCGTATAGTTTATAGGGGAAGATCTAGGCGTTAACTACTAGGCTAAGGTCGTAGAGTCGATTAGCGTTTATTATCGAGGTAAGTCTAAGGACGATAGTAGTCCTAGTAGTACCGGGCTAAGACTTAAGGGCCTTAACCCTAGAGAGCTTAACTTAGTTAGTCTCCTTAATCTTAGATATAAAGGCGTTATAGTCCCTAGTAGTAGTAATAAGAGGTATACCTTTAGCGATAATAGAGTAGGATTATCGGGTAATAGAAACTATTTCGCTAAATACGTAGGTAACCTATACTAGGTTATTCTCGAAGTCTATAGTTTACCTATTAAACGTAATAACTAGGTCCTTACTAGGGAGTCGTCTTATAGTAATATACGATATCGTTCGGAGTATACTATTAATAGCTTAAATGGTATTATAGTAAGTTCGGTTAATAATATTATTAGTAGGTTCTATAATATAAATAATAATCTCTTACTCGTATTTTAATAGTACTCTTTTTTCGATATATTATAATAGTAGTTTAGCCGGGGAGCCTACTACCTACGCTTAGGAATAGCTAGGTAAGTAATATATTAATATAGTCTATAGGTATTTATTAAGGGTCTAGTCGATAATAGCTTTAATATTATTACGAATTAGGGCAAGTATTAGGCTAAATCCGGCCTAGAATTTCTTTTCGCCGAATACTACTACTATAGCCTAAATTTAGCGAAGGGAGCCCGCTAGGATAAGGCTCGCTATCGTATTATATATATTAAGTTTAATCGGATCGGTAGAAGCCTAAAGGGGCCTAATCTCGTTACTATTATCTAGATAGTTTGGCTTATATCGGGAAGAGGTAAGGCTATCGAGTACCCGGGGCGGAGAACGCGTCGTAGGGTATTAGGGAGGTCATCCTCCCCTACGCCCCGTATTACTACGACCCCGGCCCGGGGTTATTATAAAGGTAGGGTAAAAGGAGGTACTAAAGAAGCTCCTAGTATCGTCTTACCTAATAGATAGCCGTATCGTACTAGAAGTCGGGTACGAGGCTGTCGTAGGATCGTCGGCTAGAAGCTTAAACGCTTTTAGCTATTATTCTATTAAACCCGGATTTTAAATCCTATCTAAGGAATTATACTATTTCTTATTAAGTAATAATTAAGTTTCTACCGTTTTTAAATAGGCTCTAAGCTTTTATAAACTTATTATAGGAGGAAAAGCCTTAAAAGAAATCCTCCGCTAATTTACTAACTATAATTTTAAGTAAATAACCAAATTTCGGAAATTAGTTTAGTAGATTATAGAATAGTATAATAATACTTATAAAAACCTAGTTAAAGTATAGGAAACTACTAAGAATATAATTTAGTATATCCCTATTTATAAATAAAAAATATTAAATATCTTAGTTAATAAGTTTAATAACTTTAAAATTTATTTAATTAACATACCTAAGTATACTTATAGTTAATTATAAAAGAATAGGGTATTTCTTCTTCCTACTAAACCTATAAGTAAACTAAAAATACTAGCTAAGGTACCTACTAGTTATTATAGCCAAATACTACTAGATAAGCGATAAATCTAGGTACTTATTTATAATAACGCCTAGCCTTCTCGATATTAGGATAATACTATAGCTAGACTTTCTTATTAGCCTACTAAGGCGCCTACTTAACCTCCTATTATACGCTAATATAATAAGCTTATAGTCTAGGATATAATAGAGTCTATAGGCTCTTATAATTAGAAGAATAATCGAGCCTATTAAAAGTAAAGAATTATCTTAGTACCTTTTAATAGTTCGGATTTAAAAAATAATATAGATTTTCCTAAAAGTCGTTTCTAAAGAGATTTTATAAAAGAACCTATATACTATTAAGAATCCAAAGAGGTTATAAGTAAAAGGCTTAAAAGGGATAATATAGGGACTTTTTACCTAAACCTTCTTAACCCTAATAGGATAGGGATTATTACTTTTAAGGATAATAAGGTCTTATATACGGACGTATACCTTTTTTACGAATAACTTAGAATATATAAGTCTTTAAATCCTTTCGTACTCTATTTATTCTATTTCTCGTTCCTTTCTAATAGCGCCCTAATATAGTATATAGCGGAGCTTACCCCTAAGTATTACGCTAAGCTATTAATAAGTTCCTTAAATTGTTTTATTAAGCGCCTTAAGAAGTACTTTCGTAAACTAAGTATAAAAGTTAGTAAAAGGCTTTATAATACTAAGTATATTATAAATATATAGGTTAATAGTAAAATAATTCTTATATACTAGACTTAGTAGAAGGTTTCTTTTACTCGGTAATTAGAACCCTAGTTAGACTTCGATATTCTTAGTATTATCTACCCGTTAAGTACTATAGAGATCGCTAGGGAGCTTAAGAAGCTAAATAAAATAATTATCCTAGTATATTAAATCTAGGATATTAAGAGCTATAAGACGTATATTAATAGGTACTTAGAATAGCTTATACAAATTAATCCCTAGTATATAATAAGGGACCTTTATAAGCCTAATTTATAATACGGCTAAAAGATTAAGTTTAATAATTAATAGTATAATAATTATTAATATAATAATTAGTACTATAATTAGTAATACTAGGATTATTAGGATAACTAGTATTATAGAGAGCGCTACGAGGAGTACTATAATAAGCGTTATAATAAACGCTACGATAAACGCTATAATAAGCGCTATAATAATTATTATTAGAACGACGATTAGTATTATAAGGACGACCGTATCGAGAAGGACTAATATTTCTAGAAACGTAATACCTATACTAAACGGGATCCGGAAAAGAGTATTTATTTTAATAATTCTAAAAACGCTAGCGATAAATACTCTTTATTATTATCTAGGTCTACTTATAATAGTAATATTAAGGACTAGGAGACTATAGGATACGTATACCTAGTTATTACTAGGGAAGGGATTCTTAAAGGTTACTTTAAATATAGTACTTTTAATAAGAGGTTTCTATAAGATTCTTCTATAGTTAGAAGGATAGTACTATTAACCTCGTATAGGCTACTAGCAATATCGACACTCGGTACTCCGGACCTAATATAGAACTTATAGGATCTAACTATATACTATAGACTATAATCTATTACGACGAAAGCAGGGTAACCGATATAGAGCCTCGACTATAATAAAGGTAGGCGAATCTATCGGTAGTATACTATAAGTCCCGAGTATATATTATACGTATTATACTACTACTTATAGATTTAGCCTAAATCGAGACTACCCTTTAAAAGCTTTATAAGGAGTTATAGGAGGTTATTCGGAAGGCTATCCTATATATTATACCCTAGTATAATAGGGGAATATAATAGTTTATACTTAGAGTTATAATAACTATAAGGAATACTAAAAGAGTAAGGTAAGAGTATAGGTTATTATATACGGATTATAACTAGGAATACCTATAGGAGACTATTAAGGAGTAAAAGAGTATTATATAAAAGGTAAAAAGAGCCTACTAAAGGAACTTTTTTAAATTAGCGGGTATAAAGAATAATAATTATACCCTTTAAAAGGTAGAGAAATAGGTAAGGCTTTAGAATAGGCTTCCGTAGGAAGCTATTTATATCCCCCCTCTTTAAAATATATAAGGGTAATAATACCCCGAATTCGAGGAGAAGGCGCGTATACTTACTAATAGATTCTTTCTAGGGGTAAGGTATACGATAAATAACTAGACGGAAGTATAATAGAAATACTTTAAGGTTTTTTATAGGATAATAACTAAGGATATCTATACTATAATATATTATACGCTATTTTAGAAAGCTATTAATTATAATAATATACTAGCTAGGTTCTTTAAAATATATAAAAAAGTTCTATTCTATAATTTAGCTAAAATCTTCTAGGCTTATATTATATATTATTACTTCCTAGAGCGATTTAAGGTAATTATAATTATAATCCTATAAAAGGCTAGGAAAAAGCCGGAAGACTATAAGAAGGCTAGTAGATAAAAACTAATATTATTACTTTATTATATAAGTAAGTTATTAAAGAGGATTATAGGCTAGCGTATTATTAAGGCGGTAGAGGTATAAGGGCTTCTCCTAGAAGGATAAATAAGTAATAAAAAGAATTATTTAATAGAATTAGCGATTATAATAGTTTTAAAGCTTATTCGGGCTATTTAGGCTTAAAAAGGGGTTATTTCCTTCCTTTAGCTTAATATTAAAGGGGCCTTTAATACTATATAGTATAAAAAGCTCTTAATAAAAATAAAGCGCCTTAATTACCTAGGCTAGCTTTTTAACTTCTTATATAACTATTTTACTAGTAGATTAGCTTAATTACGATTTAATAAACGTACTTTAAATAAGTTTAATATTTAGGTAAGAGTATTATAAGGCTTATTATTCTTAATTATCCTCTTTCTCCTATATATTATACTTTTATATTAATAATTATAAAAGGATAATAGGGTAATTATTATTAGGTTTATAGATAATATTAATCTTTTTTATACTAGACCTAATACGAAGATAATTATAAGGCGACTCTAAATAGCTTAGTTTATATATAAGTAGTAGGCGGAGGAGTATAGTATAGAGTTTAGCCTAGAGAAGAATAAGCTTATCTATTTTATAAAGTATAGAAAACTACTTAATAATACCGTATACTTAGGGGATTATATTATATACCTAATAGTAAAAGCCTAACTCCTAGGGGTTTAATTATACTATAAGCTATAGTAGAAAGTATATATTAAAAAAGTATAGAAAAAGCTATTATAGTAGAATCTTATACTTATATTATTAATAGTATTTATATAGGGTTATTCCCTCCTCTAAGCCTATAAACTCTATATAAAAATAATCCGGTTTTTAACTACCTATATAGTAATTAACTTTCTATAATATAATAGTATAAGATAATACGCCTAAAGGGGTAATAAAAGAGTTAGGTAAAGTATAGACTTAATACTTTTATATAGTTTTAGGAGTCTTTTAAGCTATACCTATTTACTATTTCAAAGCTAAGGCGGTAGTTCCCTCGATTAATATTTATTTAAATTAGAGAATAATCCGGATAGTATAATAATTATAAAGGTAGGGAATACTTAATAAGATTAAAACTACTTTTAAGGGAGTCTTTAGATATTTTATACGATTCCTAGCTTATAGGCTTTCTAAATAATTAACTAGTTAATAGCCTTTTTAAAAGCTTTATAAACGAGTATATAATTAGGTTAATAGTATATCTAAGCTGAATTTCCCTAATAACCCCGCCCTACTATTATAATTTACTAAGGATAAATAAAAATAAAGATAAAAAAGGATAAAAACCTTATTATAATAATAGAGGGAGTAGAATAGGAGGTATAAATTCTTTATAATAAACCTAATACTAACCTTTTACCTTAAGGATATTATAAGGAGGTATAAATATATTTTAAAATATATTAGTATTATAATCGTATAAATAAGGATAGGGAAGATTAGGCTATATAACTTTCTTTTTTATTAATAAGTACTAGATATTATAATACCTTTATATTTTTATAATATAGTATTAAAAGATATTTTTTATATACTCCTTAAGTATTATAATTATTCGAATACTAGGTTAAAACTCCTATAAGTATTAACCTTTAATTAAAAAATATAATAATAGCTATTAGTATTAAAAAAAGCTATTATAATTATAAGGTAAATACTCTAATATACTAGCCTTTATTAGTTTAACCTTATTAAATAACTTTATAATAAGTAGGTTAAGGGCTACCTTAATTAAGAATAACCTTATATAATAATAAAGACTATATAATATAAAAATAATACTTAAATATATATAAACCGGCTTTATTCCTATTCTAATACGCGAGGGAGCTAATAAAGTACTCCCCTAAGCCGGCTATAATAATACCTAGATCCTAACCGAATTACTTCGGAGTCTTATCCTTATTTACCTTAAAGGTAAAAGTAGGGTAAGGTATTAGGCGAGGCGCGTAATTACTATTAGGTATAATAATAGAATAAGGCTTAGTATAAATAAATATACTAATAGAATAAGCTTAGATTCGGGTAAAAAAGGCTATTATCTTAGTAATAGCCCTAGTTATTCTAATAATATTTTTAATTACCTTTTATACCTTCGCCCTATTAGCCTTATATTTAGATAATTTATTAACTAAAAGGCCTAGGAGTACCCTAATAATAACCTTATTACTTAAACCTATTATATACTAATAATTAAAAGGCGTATATACGTTTATTTTCTTAAACGTATTCGGGGTAAGAGTAGGTAATATAATACGAGTATATTTAATAGGAGACTCTACTAGTATTTTAACTAAATCTATATTATTAGCTACCTCGTTTTTAGGTTAAATAATAGGTATAATATTATTATTATTATTATTATTTAATAAAACGCCTACTTAAATAAGAGGAGGGGGAGCCCTTTTCGAAGGGATTTTATACTTTCGAGCCCTTTTTACGATAAACTTAGCTAGGGATAAGGATAGTATAGCTAAAAGGGAAGGGTAATACCTAGATAATACCCTTCCCTTCCCCTTTTTAACGGTAGTAGGAGTAATAAGTACTAATAAAGATTTAGAAAGCTTAATAGCCTAATTAATAATAATAATAGGATACTTAGTAATTATTATTTTAGGGATATTAATAGGCTTCGGCTTAATAGTAAGAATAATAATTATAATTATTATAGATTAGGATATAATACTAAGTACCTCTATTTATTTTTTACCCTTCCTTATACTAAATATACTATTAATTTACTTAATTATAACTAAGATTTTTATAAGAACCTTTTTAATCGACTTTAGGTATTCTATTATACCCTTACTTTTAATATAATTAGCTTAAGTCGAATTCTTAAGGCCTTTAAGATTATTATAGTATATTATTATATTTTTTATAATATAAGCCTACTAGATACTATAGATAAAGGGGTTATCCTCCTCGGTTAATAGGTTATTATTATTAATATTTAGGCCCTTCTCCTATATAATACTATAGTAAATACTATAATACGTATCCTATATAATATAAAGGTCCTTAGTATCCTTAATAAGCTTATTGTATACCTATAAGAATTAATAATAAAATAGAATTAGACTAGGGGTAATCCCTACCTTATAATACTTTATATTATTCGTAGTATAGGCTATATAAGCTTAGGCGGTCGCGTTTATAGTAGATTAGCGATTAATAAATAATAGGTTTAGTATACTTATTAGACTAATCCTAATAACTAATATATAATACTATATTCTTACTAATTATACGCGATATATACTTATTATAAGGTTTAGTATACTCGAGTCTATAGCTTATAACTTATAAAGGTATTCTATAGGTAGGTATTAATATTAATATTTTAATTAGGAGGAGTATTAAAAATAGGAGCGGGGTTAAATCCCCCCGCTAAAAGTAGGGCGCTAATTATTAATCTATAATAACCTATTATAATATAGGGAATAACGTATAATAGATTCTTATTACTAGGGCGCTTTATATAGATTAATACTATAGCCTATAGGGTAAATAAACGCCCTATTATAGCCCTTTCCTTTACTTTACTAGATCCTGGCTATATCCTAGCCGAAGTTATTCGGGGAGAGGGTGGTTTTCCCCTAGGTCCTCTGGTTTTTCTACCCTATAGACTATTTACTTATTTCCTAGATACCTTATAGGTCCCTAGTATAAGTTTTAATAATAATAATAATAAGAGGTTTCCTATTATTATAGTACTTAATAAGTACGTTTCTACTAGGGTATATATTAAGGCTAAGTAAATCTCCTATAAAACTATTAAAAAGGATACTTATACCTATTATTATTATAAGTATTATTTTGTTTTTAGTAATTATCTTTTCTAATACTTAAGAGAATCTATTATAAAGGGTTATTTTATTTATAAGCCAGAGTAAATAATTATTCGTATAAAAGCTAAAGCGAATTAGGATTAACTACTTATTATTACTACTTAGCCTATTAGTACTTAGAAAATAAATAAAGGACTTATTAAATATTCGTACCTTCGTATTATAGTTTACCTAAGTAGGATAAGTTAAATACCCTTTAAAGTCTATCCGGATATAGGATATAATAACCCCCTTATAGGCTATAAGTTCCTTTAGTACTTTGAATATACTATCGAGAAGGCTATAAGAATACCTATTTAAGGAATCTCCGGATAACCTTTTTAATATAACGAGTAGACTATATTCTCGTTTACTATATAAGGATTTAAGCCTAATAGGGCGCTAGTTAAATAGGGTTCTTTTTCTATTTCCGGTTAGGTTATTAAGGAATTACCTCCTAATACCTTACTAGGAAATACTTTTTTATACCCCTATAAAGGTAATATTAATTATAAAACTAGTACGATTCGTATAAGGAGTTTAACCGACTTTAAAATCCCCTTTTCTATTCTTCGGCTAGTAGTTAACGTTATTTAGAAGGTATATTTACGGACTAAGGTTATTATTCTGCCTTATATAACTACTAGTATTACCGCTAAATAAAAGGAGATTCTATCGGGTTAAACCTTAGTTTTCTAAAGTACCTATTATAGGGTACTTTATATAATAGTTAATACTAATACCCCTTAGATTATTATAATATATAATACGAATAATAAGCCTTTAGTTATTAATCGTAAGAAGTAGCTTAGATACTTAATTAAGTAGTATAACTCGGGATTTCTTACTATTAATAATATCCTAATTATTTTTAATATCTTAATAAGGCTATTTTAGGATAAGTTAATTATTATCTAAAAAGCCGTCTTAGAGTAGGACTTCTTTTCCTCCGAGTTTATAGTTTTTGGAATACCTCCGTTTATCGATTCCGCCTCCTTTATTATAAACTTATTTTCTAACTAGCCTAATAATCCGGATAATACCTTATTAGTTAATAACTCTATTAAAGAAAACGCTATTAATATTCTTTCGAAGGAGCTTTCCTATACTCTTTCCCTTATTTAGAAGCTAATAAACCTACTAAAGATTAAGAGTCCCCTAGGTAGTTATATTTATAATAGGGACCCTATTATTATAAATCGATTTTTCGCTATAGTTAATAAGTATTAGCGGTTATAAGAAGATACTAGAAATATCGCCTTAGAGCCTAAAGAGGAAATAATAGTCGACTTAGTACTTAACTAGTATAGGGAAAAGGTTTTTTAATAACCTTACTTATAAGGACTTAAGGATAAAGCCCTTATCGATAAGATATATAAGAGACTATACTAGTAGGGGCGTTTCTAGTAGGTTAAGGGATTAATTACCTTCGTATCCCCTATCTTTATAGTATAAAGAATTATTAACGGCGAATCGAAGGGATAAGTTATTATTAATCTTTATAATATTAATAAAATTATAGTCTTTAACTCGTATCCTCTTCCCTTATAAGGTAATATTATCTAAGTAATCCGTAGGAGCTAGTTTATTATAATCGTTAATACTTTATAGTTTTTTTATTAATTCCGCGTTTAAGAGGATTATTAGGAGAAATTTATAATTACTAGCTACCGAGGGCTAGAGAAGTTTATTATCGCCCTAATAGGCTTTTATAATAGCCTAGCATTTACCTAATAGTATATAGATTATAAGTTATATAATTATAGCTTTTTTATTATACTTTTATAAATAATATAATAATCTTCTTATATACTATAGCTAATTATAAAAAGTACCTAGTTATTACTTTCGGGCTTTTTAATAGCCTAAATATTATAATAAATCTAGTAAAGTCTTAGATCGGCTATCTTTCGGTATAGCTCCTAGGCTATCGCGTAGATAGCTTAGGGATAAGCTTCTTAGTAGACTAGATACCTATATTTATAACTCTTAAGTTCCCTACTTCTTTTTAAAACCTAGAAAGCTATATTAGAACTACCGGATTCTTATACTCTATAATTCCCTATAATAGGTAATTATTAGCGCCTCTATAGGCTAAAAAGATCGCTCTCCTTTACTAGAGTTATAAGCTTAGTAAAGTTATTAACGGAGAGCTATAGTAATATAAAGCCTATACTTAATCTACCTTTTATAAGCCTACTAAGCTAAAGATAATATTATTTAAAGCCTTATAGGGTAAAATTACTAATAAACGAATACTTTATTATATAAACCCTAAATATTAACTCTTCTATTAGCTTAATAGCTCTTTTTAACGGGGCTTTATAACTACTTTCTATTATCTATATAATAACGAGTAATAGCCTAGGTAGCTAGTACTTATTAAGTCTATAATACTAATCTACTTTTTTTCCCGAAAGCTAACCTCTACTAAAAAGTCCTATAGACCTAGTAAGCTTAAGGTTAATTACCTAGTCTAGGTAGTTAAGAAAATACGTACTATAGTTTAGTCAAATTCTTTACTTCTTATAATTTTTATAGACTATTTAGTAATTAAATAGATTTATAAAAAGAGGATCCTAAGTACTTTTAGTATAGACCGCGCTAACTATTAGCTTATTATTACGAGTATTTTTTTCTTATAATTTAACCTTAAAATTTATTATTTACTAGGTATATAAAATTTTATTCTTAATACGCTTAGCCGCCTATTTATTATTAGGACTAATACGAATTTATACTAGTAAAACCCGGACTTTTAAATACTCGATAATATATTCCTAGTCTCCGAAGCTATTATAAATCCTATAATCTACTAAGTATTTATTAAGGGATATTAATCCGACCTATATTATATAAAAATCCTATAAATAATTATAGCCTATAAGGCTATAGGCGAATCTTCTACCCTAGGAGAAGTACTAAGTTAGAAAAGCTAGGTTATAATAATAAAAAGAAAGGGGATTCCCTTTATTATAGAGGATAGTCTCCTTTACTAATAATTAAATACGGGCTACCTATATTTTTATATTCTATAGTACTAGGTTAAGAGTATTATTACTATAACTTATAGTATAAAGAATTACCTAGGAAAAACTCGTATATTATAAAATCTAGAAATATTTATAATTAAGAATATTACTAAGCTTATTAGGATTTATATTACTAGATATAAAGTATACTACCTTAGGTAAATAGATTAATAAATAATAGTAGGAATTTATATATTATTATTATTATTAGATTATATACTAGGGACTATAAAATAGTATTTAGTATATTATAGACTATTTAATAAGAATAGGAAAAACTAAAGGTCTTAGGGTAAAACCTACCCTCTAAGTATTATTACTACTTTAGGCCAGACCTCGTCTATACCTAGTATATATTATATAAAAGGTTAGGATCCTAATAATAACGCGGAATTAATCTAATCCTAAGAACCTAAGAGAATCTATATATAATAGGTAAAAATACTTATTTTTAGGAGGTATTTAGGACTTAGTATCGATTATTTATCCTCCTATTCGCTATCCGAATTTATAAGCCTAAGTTAATTAATAAGGCTAAGAAACGTATAAAAGGACTATTAGCCCGCCTTAGTATTAGCCTAGGTAATACCTAAGGGTTAATTAGGATATAATAGTCTTAGATTTAGGGCGGGTAATATTTATAATTATAATAGCTATATAATTATAATTACCTATTATTACTTTTTATTTAATTATTCTATTAATAAAGGCTAAGTACTTAAAATAATAGAATAGTCCTAAAATTATAAAGGTCGAAAGGCGAATACTTTTCGAGCCTTATCCTATACTTACTATATTTTAGGATAAGTACGACTTTATTCTAAATATAATCCTTAGTAAAAAGGGTAATAATAGGCTAATTTTCCTAAAACTACTAAGTATAATTCCTCCCCCTTATCGTATATATAATACTATAGTACTTATAAACCTATTTTATTATATAAAATTTAATAATATACCTAAGGTAATAGTATTTAAAATACTATATTAATTAAACCTTATTTATATATAATTTATAATTAAAAATCTTAGACTAAAGGATTATACCCTTATTATAAATCCTATTTATATTCTAAGTATTTTTAAGTATAATTATAAGGAAAGCTTATTATATTCTAGAAAAGTATTTTTTCGTATAAAGCTAAAGGTAAATAATATTATTAGATTTCTAAATCTTCTTAAGTAATACCTTTTTCCCGCCTTTTTATATTACTTATATAAGGATTCTTTAAATAATTAGAGTATAACCCTCTTTTATTAGGGAAGCCCTTTCCCTAAATATAATATAAAACTATATTTAGTCTTTATAGAATAAAAAGACTTTATTCTAAAAAATAATAATTAAGTCTTTACTCGGAAGTTTATAAATAGCCTAGGCTATAGTATAATCTTATAAGTAAAAGTTAATAATTAATACTAAGGCTTTAGGGCTTCGAGTATATATAAGGGCGGGAATAGTATTATATTAGACTATAAGCTATTATTTATAATAGCCTAGGATTTTCTTTTTTAGTATAATTACCGAGTTTACTTTAAATATAACCTAGGCTTATAATAGGCTTATTATTAACCTAATCTTATCCTTTAAAATAAATATTATTATATTTATAATAATAAATATAATACTATTAATCGTAATTATAGGGAATAAAAAGGCGTTTTCCTATATACCCCCTAAAGCTATTAATTAGTTAATAATTTCTAGTATAAAAACTAGAGTATTTTCTAATAATATATTATTAATTTTCGCTTATACTTCTAAAAGTATAATTAGTTTATTTTTCTTATTATTATTATTTTATTTAATAGACTCTAGTCCTATTTTATATTAACTTAATAATAAAAAAATTTTAGATAAATCCGAGTTAATCGATATTACCGCCTTATTTCCCCCTAACCTAGCCTAAGAACGATTCGATATTATCCTAAACCGAGGAGGAGTACGAGAGATAATAATAAAGTATATAGAATAAGTCCTTTATTAAAACGCGATTCTCGAGAATATAAAAAAGTTTTTTTAGTATTCTTATAGGAATTTATATACTTATTAAAGTACCTAGTACTCTAATAAAAAGGATTAGGATTAACTTTATTATAAACCTATTAATTATACTATTAACTAGGTTTTTATAGGCGATTATAGGGTAGAATATATATAATTATCTACTTATAGTTACTTATTTCTCTAATAAGTATACCCTTTTAATCCCCGACTATATTATTTATAAAACCGCCTAATAAGGGTAAGTCTTAGGGTATTACCTTTTACTAAGTAACTAAGGACTCCCTAGTATTATTATAAACGATTAGGATTAAAAGTTTGATTTACTCGTTTAATAAGAGCTTTAGAGCGCTTTTAATACTAAAATAATTATAATAACCGCGTATTATCTATAGGCTAATAGATTAGTAGAATAATAGAATTAAATAGTAAAAATAGTACTCTAGCTCGTATATATCGAAGACTTAACCTTAGATTAAAAAATACTAATTCCTATAATATAGTAGAATTTAAATTCCGTTTATAACTCTAGTATAAAAATAACTACTTATATATACTTATTTAAGTACCTACTATACTCCCCGATTAAATCTATAAATAAGGGTATAGTAAATAATATACTATACCTATAAGAAGTTATAAACTAGTAAGTAGAGCTTATAATAAATCTTATTATTATAAAGGCTAAGTAATAATACGACTCGAAGTACCGACTAATAGTCCTCTAAACTAGCTAGAAGGTATATCTTCGACTATATAAGAGGTATTATACGCCTAAACGACCTATAAGGAAATAATCCTAGTAGTATAAAGAACCCTATTTTATTAAGCGAATTATTAATCCGTTTATTACCGAGTTAAAACTCCTAGTATAGGCTTATATTTACCTAATCGTCTTTATAAAATACTTATAACTAGCCTATAAGGGGTATTTTAAGGATAATTAGCCTAGGGCTATAAAAGTAGTATAGGATCTACTAAAGAGTACGGAAAACGATAATATTTACTACGAGATTAATTATATTATTAAAACAAGAGAGTAATATATTAAGTATTAATATATTTAAGAGTATATAGGATATTAGAAGGGATAGTATATTAATTATAATTAGTAGATTACTTAATAGTATATTTCGCCTATAGCGATTACTATTTTTAAGGCGCGGTAGGCTAATAGTCTATTATAGAGGAGGAGATCCTCGCGATTAAGGAAGGCGAGTCCTAGGGATATAACTCCTTTAGGCGTAGTACTTTAATATACTTTAGTATTAGTATTAATTATTATTAATACTATAGTTTAGTACTATATATTAGTAATAGTAGGACTAGCCCTTAGGGTAATTCCCTTATATACTAGAGAAGACTTATTATCTTTATTTTTATATAATATATATAGTTATTATTGCGTATTAAAAAGGTAAGGCTTTCCTATACTTAGGGAGTATTTAATTTCGATAGAATAATTCGAATATATTTTTATTTATTAGCTTTTAGAATTCCTTATTAATAGCCTTTTTAAACTTATTCCTAAAGAAATACCCTATAATATCTTTCTAGTTATATAAAGTAGGTAGGATAATATATTAATAAAATCGTATTTTCTATATATTGAATACTATTATACAGAATATAGTTATATATTTAGTACTAGTATAATCCTTATAATCCTCTAGGTTTCTTATAGCTAGGACTTATACCTTAAAACGTATTCTTTAGTCTTCCTTCTATTAAACCTATTAAGTATGCGTTATTTCTAGTTTAGGGGTTTATAAACCCTAAGTCTTTATAGTTTCTCCCCTTATTATATAGGGAATATCTACTAGTCCTTTAGTATTTCCGGTATTTTTCTAGGGCTCTTTTTAAAGCTTCTTAGAATCGTTAACTATATTTATATTTATTTAATCCGATAATTTTAAGGCTATATTTATAAGTTAGTAAGTTCTTATAATTACGAGATTATCTACTATAGTAAATAAGTCTAGGTCTTTAGTATTATTAATATATTCTAGGAAATAGATAGTATCCTTAGCTTTTTATAATTATTTATTTTTATTCTTATAAAACCGTATTTTATTAAATATAATATATTTAATTTACCTAATATTATACTTAGCTAGGATCTAAATCCTAAAGATATTATTATAATTATAACCTATAAGAAATCCTTTCTTAGTATAGGGCTCTATTTATAAGTCCTATCTATATATAGATAATTAGGCTTATTTTATAAGAGAGTATATAAGGTACTTATATACCCTTTAATATAATATATTAATAGTATAGCTCGTTTATTCTTTATTCTAATCCCTAAACTAATTATATAGTTTCTTAAGTAGTATAGACTATTTAATTATCCTATTTAGAGTTTTATTATAAATATAAGTTATTACTTTCTAGATTTCCGGTTATAAGGACTTAAGGAGGTTAGCTCCTATTTTTATAGCTCTAGCCTTTATACTTACTACCCCCCTAACGCGCTTAGCGGGGCTATCCTAGGCTAAGGTATAGGGTATTATTAACTCGTTCTAAATACCGTTTCGTTCGATCTATTTATCGTATCCTAACTATAAGCCGCGGTTATTATTATAGTAAAGAATAATAACTTTAAGATCCTGTTATCGTTTAATAAATATCGTAAGAACCTCTAAGGTATAAACTAGTATTATTATTATTATATTCATAAATAGAAAATCAAAAGTAACTTTTGTATAATTATTAATAGCTATAAGTATAGTCGTTTTTCTATTATATAAGGTATTATAAGGAAAAAGGTCGAAATAAAGTCTTTAAAAAGTTATTTAGCTTTTAAAAATAAAGGAGACCTTTTAATTAGATACTTTACCTTAGTAAGGGAATAGTAGTTATAGTCGATAGTAAAAGGGGCGTTTTCTACCCCTAAGATATACTAGAGTATTATAGCTCTAGGATAACTAAAACGTTAATAAAGGATTATCGTATTATTAGGGCTATTATTATCCTTATTATTATTTAATACTATTATAGCTATAGTAGTTATAAGCGGTATATAATTATTCCTTTAATAATATAATATAGCCTACTTATATATTATTATTATCTAATATACTTATTATTTATTAATACGTATAATCCTATTAAGAAGGCTTTAATCGATTTAAGCCTTATAAAGTCGGTAGCCTAAAAATATATTATAATAAAAGTCGGGGATATATAGGATATTAGTAAGCTTTTAGGTATTTTTATTCTTAATAGGGAATTCTATAATCCCTTTTCCTAAGAGAGGGAGAAATCTAAATCCTAAAAGGACCTAAAGGGGCTTAGCTAGGGGTATATATTCTATAAAAAGTAAAAGTTTATAGAATATATAATCGTCGGCCCTTATATTTATAATAGTTAGCTTATAAAGGGAATAGGCCCTAGGATTTATTTAATTATTAGGCCCTATATTAACTATAAAGGCTATTATAACTACTAAGACTATAGGGATATTTTCCTTCTTTTTATCTCTAATCTAGTTAGTAATAGCGATTAATTTTTCTACTAATTCCTTAAGGTAAGGTTACTCTTTAATAAGAGCTTCTATCTTCTTTATAATATCGGAATTAGGCTTTTATCCCTTAGGCCTAATACTCTCGTTTTAATAAAAGTAATTACCGAAAAAGTAGGACTTTTTATAAATATATTATAGCTTTAGCTTATTATTACTCTCTCTCTTCTATATAGTAAGGGCTATTAGTATATACTATTAGGTAATCTTTAATAAAGGTATTACTTTTTTAAACTAATTATTAATTTCGTATTTATTAAGGATAATAGGTTTAGCGATAATACTATTATTTATAAGTTCTTCGATTCTATTTGTCTAGTAATTATAAAGTTTAGGGTTAACCTTTTTAATAGTATTAATAAATACTATCGTAGGTTTAATCCTATTATTATTAGAGAGTAATTCGAGGCTAATCTTAGTTAAAGCCTCTTAATATTTCGAGACTTAAAAGATAATATTTATTCTATCGGGTACTTTTAATACTTTATAATACTAATTAAGTACTTTATATTACCTAATTTATACTAAGGGCTTAATACGGTTATATAAAGTTTAAAGTTCTATAGCTATATTATTCTTATAAATAATTAAGCTATAATATATACTATTAGTCTTTATAATAAACTCCTAGATTTTTATAAGTACTTTTATTTTAGTCTTATAGGTAGTTAGTCTATACTTATATATTAAGACTTAAATCTTATATACCTTAATAGTATTATTAATAGTTATTTAAATAATCTATTCGTCTAAGAGCTCCGGTAGTACTATAGGTTCGACTAATAGGACTCGGTCCGCTAATTTAGGGTTAATATAAACCTAAAGATTATATAATTTAGTATATTTTTAAATAATATTAATCTGCTTTTTCTAATTATTAGATCCCTAAAGGGTAATAGAAGTATTAAGGGTATTATTATCTATTATATTTATATCTTTAATCTATATTTATAAGCTTTAATTAAAAGGTTCTAGGGTTTTATTTATTTTTTATACTAGTATTAAGTCTATCTTTATTATTTATTATTTTATTAACTATAAATAGGCTTTAGGTTTATTATATAAAGTCTTTCCTTATAAAAGAAGCTTAATTTAAACATAATTAAGAGGTTTTTAGTCTTTATTATATAAAATAGGTTCTTTCTTATAAAAAGAGATTTAAAAGATAGTTTTAGGGTTTTTTAATTTAAAAAGTAATTTTAGGGTTTTAATTAATTTTTAAATACTTATTACTTTATAAATACCTTTAAACAAATTATTAAGAGCTTAGTAGGCTAGGCTTATAACTATTAGGATTAAGGAAAGCTTTATATATAAGGAAAGGGAATAAAGATAAAGAGTAAGGGGATTAATACTTTATATAAAGTTTGGGTAAGCTTTATATAATTATTATTTTTAACTCTTTATTTAAGTAGTAATTATTCTTAACTACTTATATATAAGTACCTCTTTTAATCTAGAATATAGAAGAAGAGAAGTAAAGCTTCCTAATAATTCTATTATAATCTATTATCTTCCTATAGGTTTATATAGAATAACCGAAGGATTATATAATATAGCTAAAGGAGTCTATAGAATCTATAAGATAATCCTAAATCGTATAATTAAATAGTTATTATTAAGGGAAAGGACTATAGTAAGGTATAAGTCGCCGGATCCGGCGATTCCTCGTATTAAAGGATCGTAAGGTCCGAGAGTAGATTTATTATATACCTATAGGGATAGTTATAAAGGTTATTATACCTTGTATAGGTAGCTATACTTTATAATAAATAAGGAGATTATTTAAGTTATATAGGGGCTAGTTAAAAGTAATAAGGGGATAGTAAAGAAAAATATAGATTAGGGTCTTATTCCCTATTTTATAGTTATACCTAGGAGAGATTATATCTAGGACCTAATATATTTAAAGGAATTAACTAAGGCTAATCTAAGTAGTATAAAACTAAATAAGGGCTAAGCTAAGAAACTTTAGAAGGTCCTTATAAATATAAAGGGTTATACTAGGCTAAAGTAGAGGCGGGGTATTTATTAAGTAGTTATAAGACTATTTATCCTTCTTAATCCTCTTTTCTATAACTATTTAATAGTAAAGCTACTCCTTATATAAACGCTCCTTAAGGAGGCTTAGAGTCTACTTAAAGGTATTCTCTATAGTATTAATATTAACCTAAAAATAAGTAAGAATAATAATAGTTCTAAGTATTATAATCCCTATTAATTATAATTAATATAGGCGATTATAATAATAGTAGGAGGACTTCTAAGCCTTAGTAAAGGTATTCCTAATCTTAGCTAAAAGCCTAGTAGACTCGAGGTAATAATAGGTATAGACTATTTAATATATTAAATAAAGATTAATCGGGGGGATATAAGCCTTAGCCTTAAAATAGTATACTAGGGTAGCCTTATAAGTACTTATAATTATTCGTAAGTACTTATTCTAGGTCTTAGTAAGGTTTTTATTAAGGGTACCTTATAAAGGCTCTTAGGGGGGTATTAGCTATATATAGTTAATATACCTAAAGGCTATAATAGAGTAAATAACCTTTATATATATTTCCTATACCCGAATTAGGGTATAATCCTATAGAGAAATAACTAGCCCTATAAGGGCTAATACCTACCTTTTAAGTTTAATTATAATCTATTCGAGGTAAGTATACTATTATAACTTCTAGTAAATCTAAACTCCTAAGAAATAGGCGGATTATATAGGTTAAATAAAGTCGGTATTAAAGTAAAGCC
The DNA here is from genome assembly GCA_003339455.1 of Ophiocordyceps camponoti-leonardi (nom. inval.). NCBI lineage: Eukaryota > Fungi > Ascomycota > Sordariomycetes > Hypocreales > Ophiocordycipitaceae > Ophiocordyceps > Ophiocordyceps camponoti-leonardi. The sequence continues at coordinate 20,053 of PDHP01000010.1, read as the reverse complement.
TAATCGTATTAGCCTACTTTAATTTTATAAAGTAGATAAGCTTATTTTTTACTAGCTAGAAGGATATCTTATATTCTATTACCTATACTTTATAAACCTCCTATATACGCTTAAGCTAGTATAGGGCTTATACCCTAGTATATTTAATACTAAGAATATTCGTATTATTATTAAAGCCTACTAGGATAATACTAGGTAAGGTTTTAAAATAATAGTATAACGAGGTAATATATAGGAGGAAAAGAACCGGAAAAAGGGGGAAGCCCTAGGGGACCCCTTATATAATAATAATAGCCTTAAAAAGGTATTTATCAAACTTAAGTCTTAATAAGCGGTTTATAAAATAGGAATAAAGGAAGGCTAGAAGCTAAAGGGGAAACCTAAGAGTATTAAGCGTTTATAAGAGCTTATTATATAAAATATAGTTAAAGGCTTTTATTAGGTCTAGTATAAGAAAAAAGGCTATATTATTCTTATTCTATACTATTTAAATAGTCTTACTAAGTATAAGAATAATTATATTTATTAACTTATTCTATTTATTATCTATTTAGCTATTAGGTAGGATATTACTAGTTTCCGCTGTATTTAAGATTCTTTAGGCTAGGATAATCTTTAATACTTTACTAATAGTATTAAGGAGGAAAATAGGTTAATAGCTACCTAGTATATAATATACCTCCTTTTTCTTACCCGCTTTATATAGTATACTTACTATAGAAGTCCTATACTATTAGGGGAAATAGCCTTACCTAGTATACCCTTAGAATAGCTTTTAGAGTATAGCTAGGAGGGGGTATTTATAGCCTTTAAGGAACCTAATTAGTATTCTATCTAGTCTAATAAACTTTTATAATACGATAAAGGAAAGAGCTTTCTAGATATCCTAAATAATAATATCTTAGGATACCTCTAAAAGAGGTCCTAGTTCTAATAGGCTTAGTACTAGGGTATAAGGAAGGGGGGTAGGAAAGAACTTTCGGGCTAGGAGATTAGCTTTTCCTTTAAACGTAGATTATAGGGGAGAATCTAGGTCCTAATAAAGGGGGGGTATATAAGTTAGCTTAGGTATTACCTAGGATTATAATTTAGCCTAGTACTCTAATAACTATAGTATTAAGCTTTATTATAATATATTCTCTAGGAGCTTATACTAGGTTTTATACTTAGCCTAGCTTATAATTATCTTCTAATAATAGACTACTTCCTAGTACTCCCTTTAATTAACTAGGGTTTATAAGGTATACTAGTATTATTAAAAACGCTTAATAATAGTTATAGCCTCCGCTGTTTATCGATTCTACTAAGGCGTTTTTCTAGTAAAAGTCCGGGTTTACTATAGGATAGTTAATATAGTTAGTCTTTTAAATTTATTATAAAACTAATTAGAAAACTCTTTAAGGTTAATAATAGAATTAATCTAGACCCTAAATAGGTTTAGTCTATTATAGGCCTTATAATAAAGAAGGTTAGGGTTAAAAAAGTACTATAATCGAACCGGGTTATAATAAAGAATTATATTTATTTCGATATTAATAACCTAGGAGTTATAATCGGAGCCTAGTAAGTCTAGGTCTATCCCCTAGAAAGAAGTATACGACTTTAAGAAAGCCTAAATAAGATTAATAATACTAGTCCTTTTTTCTTAAACCTTATATATTACCTTACCCTAGGGAATAATAAGCCTAATATTAAGGATAATTATAACCTAAAGGAATTCGTCTATATAAGGCGAGGTATATTTATAAAGGTTCTACGTAGGGTAGTATAGATTAAATCGCTAAGAAGAATTAGTAATTCCGATAATATAGCTAAATTAGGAAAACGTAATAGTAGGCTAGTTCTAACTCTAAAGGGAGGCAAGTAAAAAGAGAGAACCTATTATTAAGCTTTAGTAAAGAAAATACTAGTAATATCGGAACTAGTAATAAGGAGCTAGGTATTAAGGTTATACTATTTATAAATATATAGGATTATTCTACCTTAGCTCTAAATAATATAATAGGGTATAATTCTAGTATAAGCGGATAATTATACTTATCTAATTATAATTCCTAAATAATTATAATATTATAATTATATAGGCTATAAAGAGTAATATATATAAATAAGTTCTACTTTTATATATTCTAGATAATAGCCTTAAGAGTTATTAGGTAAAGAGCTTAGGATAATTAACTAAAAGTAGTAAAGGGTAGGCTTAGAAATACTATAGGGGTAGCCTTTAGTAATTTAATTATTAAAGCGGCGAATATTAACTTAACTATTTAAAGTAAAGGGGGGGAAAACCTACGAGGGCGCTTTCGAGTCTAAATAGTCTAGAACCTATTATAATTTACTTTAGAAGTTTAGGAGGCTAGCGTTTAATTATTCTAGAACTATTAGGGGTAATAGAGGAAGTTTTCTTAGGCTTTATCCTAGTATTTCTTTATAATAGGGTACTCTTTAGCCTATACTATATAATTACCCTTATAAAAAATATAGTATTTTAGCTTCTTACCTAATCGTAAAGGGTATTTATCCTCGCCTCTATTTAGATAAAAGACTACTCTATATAGGCTATAATAAGCTATCGACTTATAGTACTTTATAATATAACTAAACTAAAAGTACTAATAGTATTAATAAGGCTAAACCAAGTTATTATATAGTTTATACTTAGCGATTTTAGTATTTAGAATTAACCTATTCGTATAAAGTTAATTAGCTTCTTTAATAGTAGTTATCCCTAGAATAATTACTATATAAGGGGCTATCTTAGTTCTAGGCTATAGAGCTTAGGCTTATAAAACGTTAACCTTATTTATCGTACGAATACTCTATAGGAAGGTCTCCTTATTTCCAAGAATAAGGGAGCTATAAACCCCTTTTATAATAATAAAAAAGGTATACCTATTCCTAGTCGTTTTATCTCTAAAGACTATTAGGATTTAATCGTCCTTCTTAGCGTATTATTTCTTATCTAGGTTAAAGGTAACTACTATATTACTACTCGGGAGCCTTCTAATAATAATAACTACTTTATATTTAAAGGCTCGATTTATTATATCTATTATTTCTTTTAGTATAAGGGCTATTATTCTATTTTTAATTATAATACCCTTTATAAAAACTATAATTTTATAGTTTATACGGTATAAAATAGACTTAGTAATTATTACCTAGGTAGGGCTAGAGCTAGTAAGGACTCCTATCTAAGTAGGCTTAGCTATAAAGGGATTTAGCGTATACTTAAGAGCTTAAAAGATAGCGGTTTTAATAGTACATTTAATCGTTATAATAATAGAGTCTAATAGCCTAGTAGGAGTAGGCTCTAAGTCTAATCGGTTCTAGAACCTTATTAATAACGTATTTATAATTTACTATATATATTAGAAAAGTAATTAGGGTTTAATTTTAGCTAATTTATTATACGCGTACTTAAGGTTAATATTAATTAATATCCTATTATTATCTTATTCTACCCCTAATTAGGAATTCTACGATATTAGGTTAAACTACCCCTAGTTAGCTCCCGGGTACTAATTAGACTAACTAAGGCTATAGGGGCCCTTATTAACTACTATCGGTACCCTATAAGATAGGGTATTGCCTAACGACTTTTAATAATAGTTTTAAGCGTAAAGTAGATAAAGAAGGCTAATAAGCAATTCTAGCCTATTAATAAAAGAGATTAATCTTTATAGCCTTAAATCTAATCCTAAAGCTTTATCCCTTTAGCTTAGCTAATAAATATCGACCTTTAAGTTTTTTAGTTAGAGTTTAATAAAAGGGTAATATTCTTCCTATTATTATTTATCTTAGGTAATATTTAAAAACCTAGGTTATTTTACGGATTAAATAATAAGGGATATTAAGAATATAAAATAGTTAAAAATACGGATTTTAACTATTAAGAACTTAAAGAATTATAATCGGGATTAGAAGGTTATATAATAGAATATATATATAAAATATATATATATAATATATATATAAAAGAGAAATATACGTATAAGTATAAATTTAGGTATATATATAATAGAATTATAAGCTTTAAAATCCTTAACTAATAGTTAGAGAATCTTAAATATATGTATAATCTTAATCCTTATTTATAAGGAAAGCTCTAAGTACTCCTAGTTACTACTAAAAGAGAAAAGAGGTTATTACTAGGATAATAAAATATTAATATCTTAGTATTAGAGATTTCTAATAGAATTTTTTATATTATATTTAGTTATATAATATTGACTAGGTTATTTCTTTCTAATAATAGTTAGCTTAATATAAGATAATACTCCTATAACCTATAAAAGGCTCTATATATATATATATATAAAGGGGTAGTAAAGAGGAATATAATACTATTCTGATCTAATACTATGTACGGTAGGCAGAAGAGGGGAAAAGGGTTAGGCAGCCTGAGATCACGTGCTCAGGCTCCTCGCTCCTCTCAACATGACCTAAGTACTAGCCTGTAGTAGCTACTAGCTACCTACCTACCAGGGGGGTCTCAAGGTCGGTAGAAGAAAGCTGAACTTGTCGAGTGCGCCGCCGCGGAAGGCACACTCCTTCACGCCATTTCGTTGCGGCCACCAACTTTATAACGTTCGACGCATTCCGAAATCTTCCTACTGTTTGCTTGCTCTCGTTGCTAACGCAGGCGATGATCTCTGGCTTTACCGGACTCGAGAATCCATCTTCAGCTCACGATGCCAACTACTACCGCAGAAACTCTATCACTCGTCACTCGAAACGTTTCCGTTGCTCCCTTGGTCCTGCTTTCCGCAGTCGATCACTACAATCGAACGGTTCAGAACAAGGCGAAAAGACGAGTCGTTGGCGTCCTCTTGGGGCAGAATGACGGCAAAAATGTTCGAGTATCGAACAGCTTCGCTGGTGAGCTTCAAAATCCCCTTCATCATGAGAATTATCGGCTCAGTAAGGCACAGTCCCATTCGAAGAAGACGAAAAAGATCCTTCGGTGTGGTTTTTAGACCACAATTACGTCGAGTCAATGAACGACATGTTCAAGAAAGTCAATGCCCGAGAAAAACTCATTGGATGGTATCACTCTGGTCCTAAGCTGCGAGCATCCGACCTAAAGATCAACGATCTTTTCAAACGCTATACTCCCAACCCTCTCCTTGTGATCATTGACGTTCAGCCCAAGGAGTCTGGTGTGCCGACGGATGCATACTTTGCAGTCGAGGAAATCAAAGACGTAAGTAATAATGAGACTTCATTATTAGACGGACCACATATTCTGCGTTTCCAGCTGGCTTTGCTAATGCTGTGACAGGATGGTACCACGACGTCCAGAACATTTGTTCACACTCCATCCATTATCGACGCCGAAGAGGCTGAAGAGATTGGAGTCGAACATTTACTCCGAGATATACGAGACGTAGCTGTTGGTACTCTGTCTACAAGGGTGACAAACCAGCTCCAATCGCTGCAAGGCCTTCATCTGCGACTTCACGATATTGGAACTTACTTGCAGAAGGTTCTGGATGCGCAACTACCCGTCAATCATGCGATACTTGGCAATCTTCAAGACGTCTTCAATCTTTTACCAAACCTCTCGAGTCCCGAAGGTGACGGCAAGGCAGGAAGTGGCCAACTCGCGCACGCCATGAGCATGAAAACAAACGACCAGCTTATGGCCATTTACCTCAGCAGCTTGATACGGGCCATCACCGCATTCCACGACTTGATCGAGAACAAGATCCAAAACCGGCAGCAACAAGAGGAAAAAGACGCCCAGAAAGATGATGCCACTAAAGACGAAAAGGAGAACGGACCTAGTGCTGTTAATGGCGACTTAAAGGACGGCGCACCAAAGGAAAAAAGCCAGAAGAAAAAGTGAATCCAGCTCAACGCAACTGCATGAAGTATCCCCGAGCAATCGAAGACCCCAGGGGTCCAAGCCGGTCTGCCAGTCCTATAGATGATATGACATGTCAATGTGGGCAGGCATTCAACTTGGGTGATGCTAATTTCACAGTACAAGCACCGATTTCAGATGCTTTTGCGCGCGCAGATAATAAGCGCCTGTCATAAGTCTGAATACATTATTATAAACATGATCCCCTCCAGGAGTGATATATTTGACGAATATCGAAATGCATGGGAGTCCGGCTAAATATTTGACACTATTCCGGCCAATTCTACACTCGAGACCCTCCTGTTGATCATTCGCTGTCCCAAATCCCCAGGGGAAACGTCGGCCAATAAACAAGCCATGAGATGCTTGCAGCACGGTAGATTCTCTCCTTCTTGGGGTGATGCATCTGAGCGTGTGCCGCCAGAAAGCAGTCTCTGCCCCGTTAAGCCTGAGGCCGCCGCTGTAGCGCATGATAAAGGCGGTGTTGTCAATGGCGATCGTAAGGACGAATGCAAGACGCCAGACGTGAGCTCTGCCCCGGGCTGTGTAGAACTGGCAAAAGCCTCGATGGCAAAGGTCGCACAAGAGCAGTTCCAAGAGTCGACGGAAACAAGGCGATACGCTGCAGCGACCAGCGCCGGCACTCGATCTTGGCCCTGCGTCGCCGGAGACTTCACGAGATACAGCCGAACCTCAGGAAGTTGCTGACCCTCAGAGTCGTCGACAAGCGAACGTGAAGGGTACGGTTTTGTTTCTGCATCGACGTCTTCGACCCAGTTTTGACTCCAACAGCTGGCGCGCAGGCTTTGTGATTCACGATCACACGCCGAAGACCTCGCATGTTCAACATTCGGGTCATCTAGCAAGGAAAGGCGAATTACTGATTGACGGTCGAGGAGATCTAGCGCCGATAAAATGATGCTCGGAAAGACCACATGCAGGGTCATGAGGATAGCTTTGACGTGTAGAAGCAGCGACGCTGGCGTTCGTGACGCACAACGAGCCGATGGTCGTGAGAGCTCATCCACGAGAGACGTCAAAAATTGATACTGGGTATAGTTGAGATACCGCATTTCCTCGCTGGTTACCTTACCGAGCGGGGGGGTTAGGAAAGGCAGACATCCTGGGGGCATTTGTCCAGAGTAACATCTGATAAAGAGTATTACTATTTCCGCGAGTATTACTATTTTCCGCACCCCATTCATCTATTTTCCGCATCCCCTTCCCAATCGAGGGTACTAGCCACCCGACCGGATAGACGACCCCGCGCCAGCCTACGCCACCTAACTACGGTACAAAGCCCTGGCAGCCTAAGGAGTCATTCGTTCTGCCGAGGTACCTTCTTATTTGTGTACTCCGTAGTATTCCTCACGATCCAATCAATCGGCCGGCGGCTAATTCATTTAGTATAATAACGGCAGCGACGGCAGCGACGGCAGCGACGATAGCGACGGCAGCGACGGTAGAGAGGGTAGGGAGGGCAGCGACGGTAGAGAGGGCAGCGACGGTAGAGAGGGCAGAGAGGGCAGAGAGGCAATTGAAAATCATAGAAAATAGGTACCTCTAGTACTACGGGAGACTTCTAAGGCTACCAGGACTTTGTACCGTAGATAGGTGGCGTAGGCTGGCGCGAGGCCGCCCGACCTAGTAGGGAACTTGGTACCCTGATTTGGAAGGGGATGCGGAAAATAGATGAATGGGGTGCGGAAAATAGTAATACTCATTTCCGCACCCTATTTTTCTAGAGTATTACTATGAGTATTACTATTGGGTGCACCCAGAATCTCTAGGGGGTATACCTATTACCCGAATAGGAGGTACCTACTTCCCGACTAGGAAGGGTACTACGTACTAGCCTACGCTACCTAACTTCGGTATAAAAGTATAGCGGATCGTAAAGTTACTTATAATACTATAATACCTCTTATCCCTTTAATTCTCCTTAATTAAAACTATAGCCCCCGGTAGAATTAGAATTATAATTAATCGCTATAAGCTAATTCGTTTAAAAAACGTATAAAAAGTAGATTTTGTAAGATTTACTATAAATTTATAGCCTATTAATTAATCCGCCTTTTTATTTATATATATAAGGTAATAGCGTTAACGCCGGCTATAATCTCTTTATATAGGTAGTAGTACTAAGGCTAGCCTAATCCCTTTATATAAGTAGCGGTAATAAAGCTAGTTATAATTACTCTTTATAGGTAAGGCTAGCCTAATCCCTCTATATAGGTAGTAGTAGTAAGTATCGGAATACTCGTATAACAACTTAGATAAATCGGTAGAATCTTAAATAGGAGTTTAAATAGGAGGTATAATACTATATAACTCTAGTCTAACGTTAGTATAAATCTTTCGTAATTCTAATATAAAGTCGGATCGATATTAACTTAATTCTAAAGGATAGGAATAAAGAAATCGTATATAAATATTAGGTTTTATTTATATATTAAATAAAGAAAATAAGTATTTAGGACTAAAGTAAAAGTATACTTAATAAGGATTATTATTAATAAGGGTACTTTATCTCTTTATTATTTAATTAGTATACTATTATTATATTATATATATATATAGGATTATTAGCTATAGTTATACGTAAATATTAGGGTATATTAACTTATTATATTTAGTAGGGTAATAAAAATACCTAATTAATACTAATTAATATTAGGAATAGTTATATACTTCGTATTATACTAGACTTAATACTATTTTACTAGAATAAAAGAATAGTTTAAATAATAGAAGTTATATACTTAGTAGAATCCTAAAAACTATAATTATTTTCGATAATTTTCGGATATACTTTTACTAGTATTTAATTCGATTTCGATAAAATAATTCTATAATACTTAGTAAATACTTATTATAAATTAATATTATTTATTCTTTTTTTCGAATTAGCTTTTTTTTAATTTTAATTAGAGTTTTTATTAATTTCGATTTATTTTTTTTTTCGATTCTTTTTTAATATATACTTAAAGTTAACCTAATTTTAATTTAAAATCGACTCCTATTCGAATTAATTTCGACTATACTTATTTTATAAAATATGTTTTTATTTAATAATTATAATATTAATTTTACGAATTTATAGACTTTTAAATATATAAAATAAGTATATTCGAATAAGTAAAAAGAAAAAATAAATAAAAGAAAAGATAAAGGAAAAATAATAAAAATAAAAAGAAAAATTAAGAATAATTACTAGCCTCCTAATAAGCCTTTAATATAGAATAAATAATATTAGAATACTACTCGATATTAGCTTAAGTTTAGTATAATTTCGAATCGAGTTTAATAAGATTTTAAAATAAAATTAAATATACTTTATTTTTTTACCCCGTTTTTATTAAATAATTCGTAAATATAAATTTATTAAGGGTAATTATAAGGACTATAATTAAGGCTAGGGATTATATCCTTAAAATTAGCTAATAATCTTACTAGCTTTATATACTCGAGGAGAAGTTTATACTATATTATAATATATCCCTACCTTCTTATAGGGGAAGTAAGCTTTCGCCTTAGTAAAGGCTTATACTTAATAAGTATTTACTTTAGGCGGCTACTCCCTTAGTTTACTAATATAGGGTAAGTATAGGATTATACGCTAGATTATTCTATATACTATAGTATACTATTAGGCGGATAATAGTATTAAAGGCAGGGTAGGGGCTAGTATAGCTAGAGCTAGAGTTAAGAAACGAAATACCTAAAGTATTAATAGAGTAAGAGTAGGAGGAATAAAAGCCTAACTAGGAGTAAAGCTATTATAAGTATAAGTAAAAGTAAAGGTAAGTACTATATCGACTAAATATTAGTATAATTTTAACTTAAAACTTAGCTAATATTAACTTAACTTTAATATTATTTTAGACTAAGTTTATACTTATCCTTAGCTTATTCTAGGATAATTCCTAGATAAACTAAAAATAAACCTTAAATAATATAGGGATAGGGTTAAGATAAGTAATAACTTATTATAATAAAAAGGGGGAAAAGGGATAAGACTAAGATTATTATTATTATTATTATTATTATTATTATTATTATTATTATTATTATTATTATTATTATTATTATTATTATTATTATTATTATTATTATTATTATTATTATTATTATTATTAATACTAATACTATTTATCGGAGGTCTTTTAAAAAACTAATCGCTTTTATATAATTACGTATATATTAAGTAGTAATATTAATATCTAGAATATAAACGTATATACTATCTATTTATACGTATCGTTAGGTTAAAGCCCCGTTACCCTAGGACTAGGATCCGCGGACCCCGTAGGGGATCCGCGGCATCCTATAGAGCAGAGCGCGCTTTTAGCCTACGACTATATTTATACTCGACTCTCTTTCTTACCGCGATCCGTTCCCTTATCCGCTCTCTCCTACTTATTCTCCCTCTTTCCTATACGATTAACCTATACCTTAACCCGAATATCTAAGCGCTTATTATCGATTAAACGGTATAGTATATTATTTACTATAGCCTTTATTAAAGTATTAACGGGGTTATTATAACTATTAATCTACTAAACCTCCTTAATCTCCCTCCTCTTATACGATTACTATAGGGCTAATAGATTAATTATTAGCCGTTTTTCTATTATTATACTTATTTTAACTAAGTACTCGTATAATAAATACGAGTTAGTATAAATAATAATTAACGGTAGTAGGAGGTATAAATAGGAGGTAATATAGGCGAGGTTATAGTATAAGGCGAAGCTAGCGTTAAAGCTAGCTATAAGACTATAAATCTTAAAGGCTAAAATACTTCTTATAACTCTTTTATACTTAGTAGAACTCTAGTATAATATATTCCCCTATATCGTAAAATAGCTATTATTACCCGTATTAATCCTCTCCTCCTCTATAAGGATAATTAAGTACTTAATCTATAAACTTAGGTCTTTATTATTTATAAACGAGTTATCTAAGAAGATAAAAACTTTAGTACGTATAAAGTCTAGAGGGATATATATTAAACTATAAGTCGGATACTCTATTTACTATTTAATACGATAATTTAATACTTTAAAGTCTATAAGGCCTAACTTTTATACTTATACTATAATAAAAAGGTTATAAGTAGCTTTAGGCTAGTAAATACTTATAATATAGGTACTATAAGCGCGTTAACGAATATAGCCTATTATTATATTTTTATTATCGGGGTTAATAATAATAAGCTTTTCTCCTTATCCCTTTTAGCCGATAAGGAGTATACTATTATTAAGGAGTTAAATTCGATAGCCGTTAAAGTCTTCCTACTAGCCTTTATATAGAGCTTTCCTAGGCTTAGCTATTATATTAGCCTTACTTAGTTCTACCTCCTTTATTATAAGGAAGTCTATTATTATAATAAACCTAGTATTATCTATTTATAGAGTATAAATTATAAAATACCCTATAGTACCTATTTTACTCTTTATTATTACTAGAAGGTATAGGTTATATAATAGGGTTATCTAAAGGTTCTTATAAAGGTATCCCTAATACGTTTTAAACTAATATACTCTAGCTTCTATAACGCTATATAGTAGTTTAACGATTTAAAGGAGTATCCCCTAGGGAAACTTCTTTTTAAGCTCGTATAATAGTTTAATAATAATACGGTATTATAAGGGGGTTTTCGACTATAGGTAGGCTTATATAATATCCTAGAATATAAGTATTATCCCTATTTTTCGGAGTAATAGGGTAAGAGTAAAGAGAAGTCGTTAATTACTACGTTAAATTATAGGGGATTAAGTTAATAAGAGCTTTTTCTTATAGTTATTATAGCCCTAAATAATTAAATATAACTTTTTATAAGGTTTATTAGTCCTAACTCCCTTAATCTCGCGGACTAGGCGTATACGAAAAATACGGGTAAAGCGGTTATTAGAGTCGAGGGTAATTAGTATAATAATTCCTATATTTAAAAGAGTAGTAATCTTAACCTCGTTAGATTTCTTAAAGGGGCTACCGGGAATCGTAATCTAGCTATCGTTACGAAAATAGAGGTAAAGCTCTATAACTACTTTTTTATATTTTATTATAAATATAGCGGTAGGGGGCTCCGAATCTAAAGAAGGTCGATATAGGATAATAATAATAAGTTTTTATAGGAACTTTATATATATAAAGGTAGGAGCCGGATTTATATATACGGGAGTCGTATTTATATATACGGATAGAATAGGGTTCTTATTTATAAGGTAGGTTTTAAAATAGGGCTTTATATATATAACCCTAAAAGAACTCGTACCTTATAGTATCTTAAGAAGTACCTTTTTACTATTAGTTTAGAGAATACGGTAAGGCCTATACTAGCCCTTTTTTTTATAATATACGAGTACTAGGGAACTAAAACGTAATTATACTAAGAGGAGTACTATAGTATTCGTATCTCCCGACTATAGTATAGTAATAACCTTACGTAATACTATAACGCTCTATACCGCCTTTAGCGCCTTTATAATAGTATATATACGTTTTACCGTAGATTACGAGGGCGCCGAGTCTATTATAAGCCTAGGATATATACTAAAAACGAGGAGGGTTAGTATAAGTCCGTTTAGGCTAGCGGTATTATTAATCGCTTTAATAACTACCTATAATATATTCTCCTAGGAGACTCCTTTTATCTTATCCTATAGAATCTCGTATATATATTAAAGGGGATTATAATATTATTTAACCTTATTAATACTCTAGTAGGCTTTAATAGGTACTTAATAATAGGTAATCCTATAGAGTCGTACTTTAGCCTAGAAATCTCGTATAGTAAAGTTAATCCCTATATTATATACGAGGAAGTCTAGAAGTCTAAGGTATATATTAATCTAATACGCCTTAAGCGCTTACTATACTTATTCTACCGAGTTATTTTTAAGGAATCGTATTATTTAAAAGGAGGTAATAGTATTTATAAGGTAAAGAATATTACGCCTATTTAAGTAAAGGATATTTATAATAACCTTATAATTAAAATTATAATCGTCGTATAAGGAGAACTTAAAATAGTATAATACTAAGCCTTTAACTTAATAATAGTAGTATACTTCGCGGATCTCCTTTAGAGCCTTATATAAAACCTTATAGCTAGCGTTATTTAGAATATCGTATAAGCGTTAAACTAAGGGATACCTAAAGTATTAGTAAAGTCGGCGTATCTCGATATTAGTAAGGAAGATAATTATACTAGGCTAATAATAACTTAGGAAAAACTAGGGATATCCTTAGTAAAAGACTATAAGTACCTTATTACTATTCTAAAGTACTATATAACCCTATAGGATATTAAGATAGTATTTAAGGCGCTATATATCCCGGAGGTATATAAGGAACGGAGTCTTAGTCTTAAGGATATAAAATTCGATTCTACTAATAGGGGTCTTAAGTTATATTAATCTAAGAGAGGTAATCGGGGGCTTATCGCTAAAGGATATCTTTATAACGCCTCGGGTTACCTCGTTAAAACGTACGTTAGGTCGTTCTCTCTATAGGGCTAAGAACTAAGGCTTACTAGTAGTCGAATTCTATACTACTCCCGTATTAGGGATAATACCTTAGAATACCTATAAAGAGTATTTTTTAAAGGTATAAATAACTATAGGCTCTAGTATATTAGTATTATTAGCATATATAGGGGTATAATTAGCTATTATAATAATACGGAGGTTTATAGTATTTATAATAGTAGGTATTTAAAGATTATAGCGGGTCGCTTTATTATAGAAAAAAGAAGCTATAAAGGTCTATTATCCGTTATTATTATTATTATTATCGTTATTATTAGTCTTAATAGGGTACTCGTTATCCTTAAATTCGTCTCCTTTATAGTTAACGAGGAAGGCGGAGAACTATTTCTAGCCTATAGATTTACTATTATATACCTACTAGCTTTTAAACCTTATATACGCCTACTTCCTCTCTTCGGGTATATATTAGTACGAATAATAGCTTTACTTTCTATAGATATAATAGCGCTTATCTATAAGCGTATATACGGGCTAAGTCTAATATTACTAATTCGGTCTCCTACTTATACTATTAAACTTCCTATCCGTTAGAAAGGTCCTTAGGGCTTTTTTAAGATCGAGAGAAGTATATAAATCCCTATAGAATTCTTCGAAGTTATTTAGGGATTTAAATAAGGCTATCTTAAACGCGGGCTTACCCCGATAAGCTCTTTTTATTACGAGGAGTAAATCTTTATTATTACTTCTATCGCTAAATAGGGTATATTAATAATAGTATAACTTAGTTATAAGGAGGTCGAGAACTTAAATCCGGGTTTTATTAGGGTTCTTACTCTAGATTCTACCGAATAAAGTATTAGACTAATTATTATTATAAATCTCCTTATTATACCTAGTATAAAAGTACTCTTATAATATATAATATTATTCGGAGAATAAGGAAGCGTATTTCTACTATATAATAAGAAGATAAAATTACTATACTTCGCCCTTAAGAATATACGGGAAAACGGTATAGAATTCGCTAAATACGATATTAAGAGTACGGTATATATTTATAAACTATAGAACCTTATCGTCGAGGAGGTTATACGCTTAGCTAGTAAAGTTCTACTCCTTATTCTAGAGTTTAATAAAACTAATAGCCTTAGAGGCGTCGATTTATATAGGTCGTATAAATATAAGCGGGAGGTTATAGCTAAAATCATAATTATTATTATACTACTTATTATTAGGTTTAATAAGTATAAATCCGGGGTTATAGTCGAACTTAATAGTACTCTTTACTAGCGTATAATACTTTAGGGTAAATAGTATTTATACCTACTTTAGTAGACTTATTAAGGTTAGTTTATCGGGTTAAGGTAGTCTTCTTATAGGGTTATATCCAAGGGTAAGTAAATATCCTAAACGTCCTTAGGTCTCCTAGTTATACTACTACTTTTACTATTCCTCGAGTATACTATCGTAAACGGGGTCCTCGGAGTTAGCGATCTAGGTATACTAGCGCGTCTCGCTAGGTATAGGGAGCGTTATTATTAGTACGGGGGGTTATAGGAGAGGTAATAATAACTAGGGTATTTCGTATACCTTTATCTACTTAAGTAATCGCTATTAGCGCTTATATACCTAATAATATAGGGATAGCTTTACTATAAAAAGCTCTTATATATCCTATACTAGAAATCTCTTTACCTTCTATAGCTAAATAAGCGATAGGATAATTCGGCTTCTCCTTAGTCCTATATATATACCCTAGTATTTAAAAAAGTAGTATAGGGTATAATAAAGCTTATTATTAGTATTTTCGAAGATGGTTGTATCCTAGCCCTTAAAATCGTAAATATACGTCTCCTATAGGAGGGCTTCGTTCTCCCTTATCTTCTTACTCTAATTATACCTAAATAGCTAACCTAGTATAAACGAATTTAATTCCTTCGGCTTAGCCGTCTATAGGTTAATCGTATTCTTAAAGATAATCCTCTTATCGAATAGTACGATAATAGTATTAATAGGAGAAAGACCTATTTATCGGCGTTTTTAGTCCGCTCGTAATTAGTCGGGTAAGAAGCGTAATTTATTATAACCTATCCTATTCTAATAATCTAGGGTCGTATATCGTTAGACTATTCTAATAGTACTAACGTATAGCCCTTTACTAAGATAAAGGAGGCGAGTATAGTGTTTTATACCTAGATAAAGTCTTTCCTAGCTATTCTATTACTCTATACCTATAAAGAGACTAATTAGTATTAGAGGTCTTTTAAAAGACTAATCGCTTTTATATAATTACGTATATATTAAATAGTAATATTAATATCTAGAATATAAACGTATATACTACCTATTTATGCGTATCGTTAGGTTAGGGCCCCGCTACCCTAGGACTAGGATCCGCGGACCCCGTAGGGGATCCGCGGCGTCCTATAGAGCGGAGCGCGCCTTTAGCCTACGACTATATTCATACTATTATTACTATAGTTAATACTATTATTACTATTATAGCTACTATTATATTTACTACTACTACTATAATTACTATAGCTCGAGGAAAATAGTATTACTAGTATTATTATACCTTAAAATAAACGCGTATTTACTATAATTCGATTTCTATTCGATATTAGCTTAATTCTTGTTCGAATTTAACTCGAAATTATAATAAAATCGGTTTAACTTATAAGGAGGGGGATAATAATAATAATAGTATTAATAATAGTATAAGGAAGAAGAAAAAACGATTTCGGAGAATTTTTTGTACGGGGTTATAAACCTTATAGGGTTATATAGGGCTAGAGTATTTAGCTACCTACCCCGCCCTACTATATCTTACTTAGTATACCTATAGAATTTTTTTTTTCCTTTTTTAGTTAACTCGGTTTTTTTTCTCTTTTAATTTTTCGACTATTTTTCTTTTATATTTATTTTTATTTTTCTCTTCTTTATTTTTCGTTTACGCGGATATATAACCCTTCGTATAAAAGAAATAGTACTAGGGGTATAAGATCCGACTATATTTTTAACCTAATTTTAATACGACTTTAATACGACCTTAAAATATATTTAACGCGTTTTTTACCTAAGTCCCTAGGATATATAATACTATTAAGTAACGGGTCCTAGGGATATATAATACGATTAAATATTATACTCGTAGATATATAATACGACGAAGTAACGTATACTAAGAAGAACCTATTTAAATTAAATCCGAATTAATCTTTTATTCGACTAAACCTCTAGATTTAGATAAGAAAGTACTCGAGGATATAATAATTATTTATACTACTTCTCTATTTAATTATAAAAGAAAAGTTATTAGTATTAGAATACTCGTATAATAACTTAGATAGATTAGTAGAATCTTAAATAAGAGTTTAGATAAAAGGTATAATATTATATAACTCTAGTCTAATATTAGTATAAATCTTTCGCGATTCTAATATAAAGTCGGATCGATATTAACTTAATTCTAAAGGATAAGAATAGGGGAATCTCGTATATAAATATTAGGTCTTATTTATATATTAAATAAAGAAGATAAGTATTTAGGATTAAAGTAAAAGTATACTTAATAAGAATTATTATTAGTAAAGGTACTTTATCCTTCTATTATTTAATTAGTATACTATTATTATATTATACGTATGTATAGGATTACTAGTTATAATTATACGTAAATATTAGGGCGTATTAACCCGCTATATTCGGTAGGGCGATAGAAATACCTAACTAATAATAAAATAACGTATACTAGGAAGAACCTATTTAAGTTAAATCCGAATTAGTCTTTTATTTAACTAGACCTCTAGATTTAGATAAGAATATACTCGGGGATATAATAACTATTTATACTACCTCTTTATTTAACTATAAAAAAAGTTACTAGTATTAGAATACTCGTATAATAACTTAAACGGATTAGTAGAATCTTAGATAGGAGTTTAAATAAAAAGTATAATACTATATAACTCTAGTCTAACGTTAGTATAAATCTTTTATAATTCTAATATAAAATCGGATTAATATTAACTTAATTCCGAAGGATAAGAATAAGGGAATCTCGTATATAAATATTAGGTCTTATTTATACGTTAAATAGAGAAGATAAGTATTTAAGACTAAAGTAAAAGTATATCTAGCGAGGACTATTATTAGTAAGGGTACTTTATCCCTCTATTATTTAATCGGTATACTACCGTTATATTATACGTACGTACGGGATTACTAGCTATAGTTATATATAAACGTTAGGGCGTATTAACCCGTTATATTTAGTAGGGCGATAGAGATACTTAATAAATAATAAGGCTAGCTATAATCTTTTTATATAGGTAATAGTAATAAGGCTAGCCGGATTACTCTATATAGATAGTACTAGCCTAATCCCTCTTTATAAGGTAGGGCTAGCTATAATCCCTTTATATAGGTAATAATAATTAGGCTAGCCGGATTACTCTATATAGGTAGTAGTAATAAAGCCGGCTATAATTACTCTCTATAGGTAGGGCTAGCCTAATTCCTCTCTTTTTCTATTTATATATACGAGGTAATAGTATTAAGGCTATAATCCTAAGTAATAGTATTAAGACTAGCTATACTATAATCCTTATATATAGTATACTAGTATTAAGGCTATTAATTTATATATATAGGTAATAGTATTATAATTATAATTCTAGGTATAATATTAACGCTAGTTATAATCCCTTTTTATAGGTAGTATTAGCTATAATCCCTCTTTATAGGTAGTACTAGCCTAATCCCTTTATATAAGGTAGTAGTAGTAAGGCTAGCTATAATTCCTATAAAGTAGTTAATAATACCTACGAGGAAGGTATTTACTATAGTACTAGTATTAAGGCCGGTTATAATCTTTATATATAGTACTATAATATTAGGGCTAGTAACCGCCCTTAATACTAAGGAGGTTATTATTATACTTATTATAGTATTAAGGCTAATTATAATACTTATAGTACTAGTATTTCCTATAATACTAGTATTAGGGCTAGTTATAATACCTACGAGGTAGGTACTTATTATAATATTAGTATTAAGGCTAGTTATAATACCTATAAGGTAGGCGCTTACTATAGTATTAGTATTAAGGCTAGCTATAATACCTATAAAGTAGGCGCTTACTATAGTACTAGTATTAGGGCTAGCTATAATACCTATAAAGTAAGCGCTTACTATAGTACTAGTATTAAGGCTAGTTATAATACTTACGAGGTAAGCGCTTACTATAGTATTAGTATTAAGGCTAGTTATAATACCTATAAGGTAAGTACTTATTATAGTATTAGTATTACCTATAATACTAGCGTTAAAGCTAGTATTAAAGCCGGCTATAATAACTATAGCGGTATAGCCTATAGTACTAGCGTTAAAGCTAGCCTTAATACTAGTAAGTATAATACGCTATCGTCTTTACCTCTTCTTCCTCCCCTTATTAATCTCGATTATAATTATACTTCCGCGAGGTTAACTTTGTCTTATAAAGTAATACGTTATACGCTTTAAGAAAGAGGTTAAGAACTTATTTAAAATAATTATAATAATTAATACTAGCTACGAGTACTATTATTATATTATTATTATAAAGGAGGTTTATTAGTACTATTATAAGAAGGTTAGAGTATAAAGGGTATAGGGAGAGGGCTATTTCTCGGATTCCTAGGCTAGCCTCGTAGGTTTAAGACGATATTAGGGTTATGAATTCGGAGGAGTAGTTCCTTAAAATCCTAGGAGTAAAGGGTAATTAGTAGGTATTTCCTTAAATTAGGGTAGGAAACCTAATTAAAGGCTTCTTAAGCTATTATTATAAGTAGTAGTCTAGCTTTCTAAGAGGAACCTAATCCTTAAGGTATTAATAAATTATATATACATAGGGTAGATTATACTATTATATAAAGCGGCCTAAGCAGGGTTATAAAAGTATAGGTTCTCGGGTCCTAGTATTAATTATAGCTTTAGTAAGCTAATACTATTAAATAAGAAGGTTAATAACCGCGTACGTTATTATAATTATTAACTTACCTAGAAAATAGTATTAAAGGATAATCGTAAGAAAGAAAGAATAAGGGTAGAGTAAAAGGGTTAATTTACCTAGCTATACTTAGCTAAGGTAAAGTTAATACTACTTAACCTATTATTCTATAGCTTTTTCGAAATAATACTACTTTTTATTCTCGATTATCTAGATTAAGGCCTTATAAAGGTAAAGAAGATCGTTAATACCTATTAAGAGGTATAACTTAATATTTTTATATACCGTTTTAATAGGGCTATTTACCCTTTAGCTAAAGTTCCTATAATATAAGATTAAATAAGTAGCCTATTATTCTTACTATAGTATATACTCTTTAGAAATATAACTTACGATAAATAATTACTAATCCCTATAGGAATTATCGAATACTTTCTAGGCTACTTCGAAGGCTTCTTTTATTTTTACGTAGATAATAGTTTTTTAAGCGGTAAATATAGTTTCGCGATAATTAGGGTTAATCTTACTAGAGTTTCGAGGACTATTATACTCGGCCTTATCTTATATAATAGCGCGGGGGGTATTATTATTATTATTATTATTATTATTATTATTATTATTATTATTATTATTATTATTATTATTATTATTATTATTATTATTATTATTATTATTATTATTATTATTATTATTATT